>JAAAKG020188836.1:0-24913 GCA_010014905.2 Druon quercuslanigerum | reverse complement strand
TAACACGAGAATTCCAGATCAATCTAAAAATTTTATAACCCCTTCCTCACACTACTCCCCTCCCCACCGAGTGAGTCTCGCCTACCCCGAAAGGGAAACGGCTTAATTGTGTAATAATAATTTTTATTTAAAACGTTAACACCGAAATATTACACCGGGAAAATTCCTTTTTTATAATTCGCGGGGTTTTTAAATTTTAAAAGTTTCCAATTAGAAACCATGTAATTTTGAAAGTGTTTAGAATAAATAAGCTAAAGAGGTTATAGACAATTTAATTAGAAAAACAAGTTGAATTGTATAATGTCTAAATCGGAAAGCTATTAATTAAACAATTTTATTTTGATTGAAGAATCATAAAATGGAACGATTTCCCGTTCAAATCTCGAAAATAGAACAATGCCAAAACGTTAAAAATGTAATACTTTAAGATTGGGATTTTGGAAATTGGATAATTTTAAATTCAGAGGATTTGAAATTGTCTTATTTATAATTAAAGGCACTCAAAATTGAAAACTTGAAAATTTGAATTATTTTTAATTCAAAGCAATTAGAATTTGACAATCTACAATTAAAAACTAAATTTAATCTTTCAACGTTAAACCATCTGAAATTCTACAATTTTAAATTATCATTAAAAAAAACTCACGATATTACATCACTTGACTCTTCTCCTAACCCAACTTTTGTCTTTACGATTTGATGAAAATCTTATCTAGAATACAATCAAATGAATTACAAAAATTAAAATCGATGAACAAATTTGATAGATCTTTCTATCAAATTTTCTACATCAAGAAATCCTAGTTTTCTACCATCAGATTTTCATTTAAATTTCATAAAATCTTGTTCGTACAAGACTTGTAACAATTTCATGCTTGGGAGTCTAGAATATTTGTATAAAAATTATATTTGTTGATAAATCGTATAATTTTTTATCAACAGATTCTCATTAAAACTCTATCAAATCTTATCTATACAAAACTTATATCAAATCATATAATCCAAAAATTCGGAATTTTTTAAATAAAATTCTATCCATGGGAAAAACTTATATTTTTATATTATAGTATATGATATATATACATATAAATATATATATTATATACTATATTATTATATTATATTATTATATTATATTTTTATAATGGATTCTTTTGAGTAATCACATGCTTTTCAATCAACAGCTTCTCACTGAAATTCCATCAAATTGTAAAAAAAAATACTAAAGAAATATTTTAGCATAAATAAAAAATGTATCATCTTTAGATTTAGAATAAGATTATCACTATATTGCAATTATCGTAATAATTTTCTAAAGTCAACCAATAATAATTCTATTGAATAATTTTAATAGAATTTGAAAAAAATGATAAACTTTGGAATGATTTTTTCAACACTTGCCTCGTGTGGTTATGATATTATTAGATTTTTAAAGATAAATTGTGTGCGGTTTGAAATTAATTATCTACTGTAAAATTTCTTGTTAATATTGAATTGAAATTTCGCCCCAGTAGTTCCAAAGTGGTGATGCTGTCGTAGCTACCCAGCAGGCGTTTAGGGACAGTAGACTAGGATTTTCTAAGTTTATACTTGTAAAATTTTGACTTTCGATTTTTGGTTATCGATCTCCCCAATTTGTTCATTTTCCGGAAAATGAAAATCCGTAATTTTATATGAAATTAGCATGGGGTTTTTAAAGGATAATTCTCGGTTTTCGAATAAATGGAAAAAAGAAGTACTTGGCATATACTTTTTGTGAATTAAAATAGTCATCTCTGAAGGAATTTTCAAAGATTCATTTCCGTCCGATAACTTTTAATTTTACTCTTTCTACCCCCCACTCATAAGGTTTCTATCAAATTCATGCAAAAAACGGTATTTTTTAAATATTTTCTAAATTAACTACTTTTAATCGGTAAGTTATGAGTTTCCAAATGTTTTTAAATAATTTTGAATTGTTTAACAATTTATTATTTGTTTAAACATTTTTTCCCCCTTATAAGTCATAAAAATTTAATGTCATTCGGGATAACTGATATAAAGTTCATGAATGTCAAGAATAAGAACTTCCTGTTTAAGATATTTTGGAATCGTTTAAACAATTTTTTTCCTTAAAATCGTAAAAAGTTATTATTACCTAAAATTAATGTCAGAATTAACAATTGTTGAGAGGAACATCTTTTTCAATAGTATTTGTTAAGTATTTAAATAATTTTAATTTATTTAAACATTTTCTTCTCCTGTAAATTATAAAAAGTTATTTTCTCGAATTAATGACCCAATTAACAGATTTAGAGAGTAACATTTTTTGGGGATATTTAGTAATTTACCTAACAAGTTTCATTTGCTTAGTAAATTTTTCCCCTGTATATCTTAAAAAGTTATCCTTTTCTGCCATTAATAACATATTCAAAAAGTGTTTGGAGTACAATTTTTTGATTAAGACAGTAATCAATTATTTAAACAATTAATAATCATTTACTTGCGCCTTTTCATAGAGAAGGTGGAGAAGTCTAGTTTTTTCGAATCTCTCACTTCACACTATATCGCTTATTTTCAATATTTCCTTTTCTTAGAACGTATACTATATATTATTTAAAGCATAGTAATTTGCTTAAACAATTAAATTTAATTACTCTACGTCAAGTATAGTCCTTCTTTCATAGAATCACTCCCACATATTAATGGAATCTGTGAATTGAAAATCATTCGCATGTCAATCTTTTCTAAATTATATAAACGAAACAGAACAGAGAAGTAATTTAAGAGAAGAAAGGACTATACTTTTCTTGGAGCAATTAAATTTAATTCTTTAAACCGTAAAGGATATACGTTCTGAGATAAGGAAATACTGAATAATAAGCGACGTTCCCATGAAATGGCACAAGTGAGTGACTATTAATTGTTTAAATAATTGCGAAAAATCCTAAATGATTTTTTTTGTGATAACATTCTTTAATTGTGTTATTAACTGCAGAAAAGAAAAACTTTATACGATTTAAAGGGAAGAAAATTGTTTAACAAAATTCCAAAAACGAAATGAAAATTGTTTAAACAATTACCAAATATCCTTAAAGAATATATTACTTTCAACAATTGTAAATTGTTTGATAAATTTTAGAAAATATTCACTTTTTACGATTTTAAGGAGAAAAAATTGTTTAAACAAATGAAAATTGTTTAAATAATTACCAAATTTGTTTAATAAGAGTACGACTCGTTATATGCGTCAATTTTAAATCATTTACCCCGAAAAATAATGACTTTTCACGATTTACAAAGGGTAAAAATTGTTTAAAAAATCAAAATTATTTTTAAAATACTTAGAAATAGTTCACTTATCGATTGCAAATTAGCCAGTTTAAAAAAATTCTAAAAAATACTGTGTTTAGCATGAATTCGAGAGAAAACTGCTCTTTGCACTTTTTGGGGCATTTTCCGGGCACAATAAAACAGGATTAGGGGGGGGGGCGGTCCAAATTGAAAGTTATTGGATGAAAATTATTTCTTGAACATTTCTTGAACATGTCAATTTCAAGAGCCCAGGGGCATGAGTTAACGTTGAAAAAAACGAAAAAAGTCGATTTTTTTCGCCGGAAAACGAACAAATTCGGGAGAGAGAGGGATCAATCACCAAAAATAGAAAGTAAAAAGTTTCGACCTCTCTATTCCACAAGTTTGATAGAAATTTATAGAAATATAAATGTAATGCCTAAAATTGGGAGTACAGAAAACGGATTGAAATAAATTACATTTTTTTGTATCAAATCTTACCAAATTTGTTCAGGAGACAATGCATGAATGATAAATTTGATTTATTTTCTAAGTATAAATTGAAGCAAATAATTTTCTTCAACAAGATTAAATTACGTAAATCATAAATTCAACCGTTGTAGTATCATAATAAGACATTTTTTCCTATAGGGGCGAGTGGGGCGGTACCGGCAACCTAACTTTAACCTAAAATTGTATCTTTATACAGTAGGTTATAGAAAAGAAAAAAATTGTAGTAGATAAAATATTCCTTCTAGAAACAAAATTTATTGATTAAAAACCGACCCAGTGTTTTAATACATATTTTTAAAAAAATGAATAAGTAAACGGTCGGTCTTTTGAAGAAATTGTACTGAAATTGTACATAATCCCATAGGCAAAAAGACTTTATCAAATTTTATACACTGTCAAATATAGGTGTAGATCGATATTTTTACAACAAGCAGTCATTTGGTGTCTTCATTCCTATGATAAGTATTATCGAAGTAAAATAATCACCATTCTCAAAATTCAGTAGAAATAAAAATAAGTAAAAAGTCCAACAAGCGTGCAAGTCCAAAAATTTCTTACTAAATTTACCGTACTTTACGCCCCTTACGGTAAAGAACAATGAGTGAGCGAACATAACCTCGTTTAGATAAATAAAAATGAAAACGATAAAAACCTAAAGACGATCAAAATATGAACATTTTCCCACTTTCACTTCTAATTTCCCATATGCTGTCTTTAATGTGATTAAGTGTAATTTCCGGCATATCTAGTACATCAAGTATGGTTCAATTTTAAATAGACGCGCCAATTTGGATGATTGGTCGTCTATTTCAATTGTTCTTTTTCGTTTGGTTGGTAGTGGATCAGCTGTCAAAAATTTAGCGCCAGCCGCAAGCCGGGCAACAGAACCGGCACTAACAGGCACGCGAGCTGACGACCATTTTTTAAATCATTTTTCTGCATTTTTCATCTAATTCTTTGACACATTATCTTTGGTCAATATGATCGTTGATCATCGTTCTTGATATTCATTTCAGTGTACGCAGGACGTATCGTATTTGATAAATCAGATTAGTTTGATAGCAGATTTACGCTTTTTGGCGGAAAATGGAGGAACAAGAAGAAGAATGTTTTACTGCGCCGCAACCAACGAATGAAAGAAATTTGGGCAGCCCTGTAAAATACGACCTGGCAGTCGACTCGGGATTTTCCAGCATAGCCGGCCCTATTGCAGGTATTTAAGTTTTTATTATTTTTCAGAACAAACTTTTTTTTTATAATTATATCTGAGGTAGAAAGCACGCCAAAATGAAGTCAATCCAGCCAGTTTTTAACGTAAAACGGGTCATTGATACCAAATTTTCTTTGTAATCGAAAAAATGTCATTAATAATCTATTTGTATAAATAGACAATATGTATGATTTTTTACTCTTGTGTATTATAATTATATGCTTAATCATTTTTCTTTCAGTTTGAAATCATCCATTTTGATTATTTTGTGCTTTCATCTTTTTTCCCCTAGACTTTATAATCTAGCCGAAATCAAAAGAATACATTTTTTTGTTGAAAAACCGAAGAAAATGAGTTTGTCATTTCTTTTATAAAATAGAAAACTCGATCAAATTTCAGCAACTACAAATTATTCTAAGTGAAAATATTTTGAAATAATTTAGTGTAGAAACCCATGGGAAAATCGCTTGAAGTCAGGCCTCTATTTATTCAAATTTCGCTATAAATTTGCGAACCTAATTTAATGATTCGAAAAGAATTAGGTGGTACCAGCCACTTGAGCTTTTGTTTTAACAAACAAGTCGATATTTAGAGTTTCTGCAAGCCCCGTGAAGTTTATCACTTATTTTCCATTTTAAAAAAGACGTTTTTATACCTGTTCATTATTTAAAGTGAATTATTTTTCTTTTACGTCTGCTGATAAATAATGATTATCCACTGTAGGCTGCATTATCCACTGCCAGGGTAAGGCTGGTTTTGTGTGTTTTTTGCGATAATTATGGGTTTTTGCGATTTTTTAAATAAAAATTTTTTCTAATACATAAAATACTTCTTTATACTGATATGTTAACATAAAATGTTTGATCAATTTATTGTTTTCAGCAATTTACTCTTACAATAGAGTTAGAAAGTCGCGGTTTGTCATTCTAATTTTTCAACTTATTTTCCACTTTTTAGTTAGATCAAGGTAACATTTAGTACCGTTGAACGAACATAATTATTTCAAGAAATTATTATTGTTCATAACTATCTTCTCGTGTAGTAATGATACATAATTGCGGTTTTCTATGAAATTTATAACTTTCTATCCACTTTACTTGTGAGATAATAATTAATGCAAGTTAACAAACATAATAGTTTGTACAATTTATTATTGTTTATAGCTATCTTCTCATAGTGTAATGCTAGAAAGTTGAAGGATTTTTCTGAAATTTTGAATTTTTTGATCGGTTTTACTAACTACTAACTACTTTTTCCTATATTAATGTTAGATAGTTGCGAGTATTTCTGAAATTTCCAATTTTTTGCCCACTTTACATTTAGCGAGGTTATAATTAATGCAAATTAAGAAACATACTTGTTTCAAAAATGTATTATTGTTTAATATTATAAGTTATTGCTAAAATGTGCGCTTTTTTCTGAAGTTTTAAGGTTGTTTTGGCTTTTTATCCGAAAGTTTTAGAAAAACCCTCAACTTTCAAACGTTATTCTAATAAAATATTGTTATAAATAATGATGAGTGGCTCAAACAATTATTTCTGTTAAATTTAATTGACTATTTTCTTGGTTTAAGAGAATGTGATACAGCGAAATACCTATATTACCGACCTCACGTTATCAGTTCATTGCTTTTTTTTGAAACCTGCGAACCTGTTAAAAATAAAATATCGAGCTGAAAGGTTGGAAAATATATTATAGTAAAGTACGGTTAAGTACTTTGTTTGGGTAGGAAATTCACTACAAATTATTTCCGACAAATGAAAACTGGGAGCCTTTTTCATATGTTTTTTCTGAACCTCGGAATTTTTTTAAAGTTTGAACTTTTTTATACATACAATATCGTCCTCAAACTTTGAGAAATGCCGGATTTAACAGAAATCTACGTTTAAAGTACAAAGTTTTGCAACAAAAGATGTAAAAAAAAATTCAACTAAATCTTATCCGGCAAACAACAAAGGCCTCAGAACATAGGACCAGCCAGCTGTTAGAAATATTTTTTTACGTCTTTTATTATTAAATTTTGTACTTTAACGAAGTTTTCTGTCGGCTCTTGCATTTATCAAAGTTTGAGGCCGATATTTTGTGTATAAAAAAAGTTTGAATGTTCAGAAAAAAGATATGAAAAAGGCTCCCAATTTTAATTTGTTTGAAAATAATTTTTAGTGAACTTCCTGCCGAAATTAAGTACTTTAACGTACCTTAATGCACTGTATTACATTTTTCAAAGTTTCAGCTCGATATTTTATTTTTTTTTAAAGTTCTCACGTTAAAAAAAATGCAGTGAACTGATAAAGTGAGGTCGGTAATATAGGTATTTCGCTGTATCACATGCCCTTAACTGAAAATTTAAAAATAAATTGACAATTTTAAAGAAGAAAAAACCTAAACTTTCTAACTCTGTTTTAACATAAAATTGCCCAAAACAATAAAAAAATTGTTCAAGCAATTCATTTAAATATCTAATGATCGATATAACGTAATATTGTATTTCTTGAAAACAATTTGTATTTGTAAAACCGTAAAAAATCATAATTATCACCAAAAGTTCCCAAAACCTAATTTTTCAGGATGAGTTTTAACTCGAATCATCACCTTGGTGGACACTGTCTAGGAAAACCGAGATCGTTCTTTTTAAACTAGTAATTTCATCTCGGTATTTGAAAAAAAGGTTTTGGGAGCGATATTCAATGTTGGCGATTATCTGCGTTAAAATATCGAAGGTCATTTTACAGTTGAGTTTTTAAAGTTAATGTTTCTTTCAAAAATGAATGTTTTGTATACATATTTGAGAACGAAAACTTCCTTTTTAGATATTAAATATTGTAATTACACAGATAACCTAAATTTTTATAAATAATTGCTAATAATTGGCACAATACAGTTATAATTTAGGGATACAGTAGACTTTCTCAATAATGCCGGTAATCCTAATCCGAGCTGGGACTCTACCCCCACTCCTGCGCTTTCCCCTACTCGCCCAAAGTTTGGATCCGACTTTCTCAATAATGCAGCTCGAAGGTTATATGAATTTACACTTTCACTCATAAACGAGGCATTAATGCCAGCACGGCATTATTGAGAAAGGGCTTCCGAAATTCGTGCGCACTCGACAGCGTGGTAGTGGTGGGGGAACCCCATTCGGAGCAAATCTGTTCCCCTACAAGCCCGGTCGCTGCACTATTGAGAAGGTGGACTGTGAAATTAGAAACAAATTTAATTAAAAAGAATGAAATTAGGTTAATTTAATTAAAGTTCCTCCTAAAAAGTTGTGTAGGGATTTTTATTTCTACATTCTCATCAGAGAGGGTATTAGATTTGTGTAAAATTTATTTGAGACCTCCTAAATCTAAAAAACAGTTCTTTTATGAATGTGTCTGAATGTCTCTCTTCGCATGTCTGTAAATTTTGAGTTTGTTATCACGATAACTTTCAAAAGAATTGACAGATTGAATTGAAGGTCCGCGGTTTAAACCTGTTAACTGTCATTTAAGAAATTTTACACGGCGAAGGAAAATCATTGTTATTTTTGCTATTTTCAATATTTTTCAAAACTGTAAATTTTTTTGTTAATTTACTGGAGAAAAATAGTACACGTCAGTTTTATAAGGTTTGATTCAAAATTGAACGTTATATGGCAATTGAAATCTATTCATATGTTAACTACGAAGGGTCCAGCGGTCTAAGTCTGTTATCTACAGTGTTCCATCGCTGCTTTTCCATTTTTCCTGGGCTCGCATGTTTCTGCGTTGTTTCTCAAGCTGCGGGCAAGTTTTATACCTAAAAATGTTTGGAATCGCCAGCCGAACATAGATGTTTTTGCAAAAATTTAAAATAGTCTATTAGGAAACTTTGCTGAATGTTAGTAAATGAGACGCGTCGCTCACGTTCATCTTCACAGCAATCTGTAGACGACAACATCGGAAATGACGTGTAAGTAGCCACTAAAAACTTTCGACTCACATATACACTTAACTGCACACACTGACATGTGTCTCACTGGCCTATTCTACGAGTCACCTGAGCCATTGTGAGAAAAAAAAACGGATTTCCCATAAGATGCCATAAGAAGTTAACAGGTTTAGACCGTGGACCTATGCTCTAGATACCAAAAACGCGATTTTCGAAGATGCATTTTAAAAAAACTAAAAGGAATTTTGCCGTTTCGCTTACGGGATATTAACTACATATACAACTACAAATGTTCCAGAAAATAAAAAAAATTCAACTTCGAAAAAAATGTCAGTTAATAGGTTTAGACCGGGGTCCCTTTAAGTGACCTTTGTTATACTCTTTAAGTGTCTTAACACGACGGTCATGCTCGTTAGCCAGCCATTTTGGATAAAAGTTCAAAAAGTGGGAGCGTTTTCAAAATGTTTGATACCAATTTTTATAAAGAATTTGAACGTTCTATGTACGATTATTTATGGTATTTAAAAAGAAGAACAATTTATCAGAGTTATAGCATTTACAAAATTCCAAAAAATGAAATTGAACAACTTTCTAAATTTTTCTGGAAAATCGAAAATTCAAATTTTGATTGTACAAAAAATTATGAAAAATAAAAAATCCCATTTTGGGGTCAAACTATCAAAGATACAAAAAAGTGTGGCAAAAGGCAAAAAGTGTGCACCCAAAAAAGGATCTACAAATTTGTTATTATTCGTAAAATAAAAAATTAAAACTTAAAACTTTTTTGACAAACGGCACAAGCTTTTAAAAAAATGAAGACAAAAAAGGTTCTTCCAAAAATAGCTACCAATTTTTCATCAATAATTTGTTGCTATGATGCGTAGTTTTTGTTTTAGTCGTGGAAAATAAGAGTAAAATTAAAAAAATGAATTAAATTTTTGAAGAAATGCAGAACAGTCGAAAAAAATGAAAAGACAAAAGTTCTTTATCCAAAAAGATCTAAAAATTTCTTGTAAGATCTTCTTATAAAAGTACATTAAAAATAAAAAAAGTTAACCTTTTGGAAAAACAATACAAGCTACAATAAATATTCATGGAACAAAATTGAAAATAAATAAACCAATCATTTTTCTGGGTAGCTGAAAATTAAGATTTGTGCAAAAATAGGCAAAGATTAAATTAATCATAAAAAATAAAATTTGCACATTATTTTGCAATATCCGACTAAGGAGTCCAGTACCAAGATACATAAATTAATATAATTTACATTTATTTTAATAGTGTTAAACGTAGTATAGAAAATCTCGCGTTTTGCACAAAGCTTATTCGACTGCAAAGTACTAGACACATGATGAGAATGTGTTCGTTAAAGCCGAAGGAGCTTTAACAAAAGAGAATTAACAATCGCCAATTTATAGTTGTTGATGCTTTAACCTTTAATTTTAAAAGGTCTATGCAGAAATTTGGGGGAAATACAATGGCCTAGCACGATGTAAATACGTTATCGAGCGTGAAGCGCGGCATAAACATATTGTCAAACGCGAAGAGCGAAAACAAACAGTTGCATGCCTTTGGCGCGCTCAAATTTGCGAGCCGTGCGTGCAGCGCGCGATGAGAATTGGCCCGCGCAGCAGGCAGATTTTTTTTTTTTTTTGCAAGATAGGCTTCTAGTTATTGATAAGGAATGCTTTAGAAAGTTAGCATAGTTAGCATAGGTTCACTTTTTCTCTGTACAAAATATAAATGATATATAGCACTAAACTAGGAATCTAAATTTTATTCTATAGAATCTACCATTTCAAACAATGAATCAGAAAAGCCTGCATCTGCAGTCGTTGATACGCAGTCCAACACATTCTCTCTCCTTCAGCAAAAAAGAGAAGAGAAAAGACGGAAAATTGAAGAAGAAAGAGAGAAGAGGAGGCTCGCCGAAGAAGAATATAATCGCGAGGTTTCGGAACGCAGATATAAACGCTTGATGCATCTACTGGATAAAAGTCAATTCTACGCTAATTTGATATTGAAAAAGAACGATGATTCTACTAAAACGTCAACTTTGATGTCGCCGCAGGAAGAGCCGCCAGAGATAAAGGCACCAACGAAAAAAATTCCGACCAAACGTAAAGTCGTTATACCAAAGGAAAATTCTCCACCGGCAAAAAGACCTAGAAGAAACGTTAGGCCAAGAGAAGAACACGATTTAAAAGATTTCGTAACTACCAACGTACGTATAAATTTATTAATATGTCCTGCATAGTTTCAGAATATATAGGTCCAATAATAATTTCAGGCTGCAAGCGGACTACGGGACAGAAAAAAACTGAAAAAACGTTTTCTACCAGAAGATGAGGAAGGCGATAATCCTGATTTAAGTCTAGAATCAGTTTCAGAGAATGTTGAAGATGTGTCACTAAATACAGCAGAAGAAGAAGTGGAATTCACGCCATCAAAATATTTCGTTGGTGAATTACGCGATTATCAAATAGAGGGTTTGAAGTGGTTGAAAGTTTTGTATAAAAACGGATTGAATGGCATCTTGGCGGATGAAATGGGTCTAGGAAAAACGATTCAAGTCATTGCTCTCTTATGCGAGCTCATAGAAAACCGCCACAGCGGTCCATTTCTGATCGTAGCACCACTCTCAACTATTCCAAATTGGTTAGTGGAATTTGAAAGATTCGCTCCAAATCTACCGGTAGTTTTGTTTCACGGCCCACCTGAAGAAAGGTCGGCAGCTCATCGAAAGATTAAGCAAAAGTATCTTGTCAGGAATGGATATAAAACGCAACCAATTGTGATAACTACATATGAAGTTATTTTATGGGAAAAAAGTTTTCTGAGGACACAAAAGTGGAGATACATTGTGATCGATGAGGGTCACAGGATTAAGAATCATCAATGCCAACTAGTCAAGTATGATCATTTTAAAATTACTGGTACTTCAAAATTTTAAAGTAATAACTAAATTTCTATTTTAGTTGGAATTCGGAAGCTTAAAGTAAATGGAATGCAAAGTCAACTTGAAAAAGTCTGATTGCACGGAGATAAATTTCGGGAGAATAATTCATGGCACTGCTCCTTGATTTTATCACGCTTTGGCGCGAGAAGTAAGGTCCCGGAACCCTTGCTTTTGAAGCATATGTCTCTGAAGTTTCAGGCATTAAGCCACGCTCCTTGGCTCTTAAATCTCGAATTCTGTGATTTTAGATTATAAAGCCCGAAACTTTAAATAGCGTACAAATTGTAGACCTCAAATCACTCGCTTCCATGAATTAATCTCTTAAAATTTCTCTACGCGTGAAATTAGAATTTTTAATTTACATAATTTAAAGTTTCATAGTTTTAGGTCGGATTCTATATAAAATAGATAATTCCAAATTGATAGATAGTATGATTTCATGAAATTTCTTTAAATTGAATTAATATTTGAAATTTTCGTTTGAAATTTTTTGTAATTTAAATTATTCCAAATTTGTTAAGACTGTTAAATCTTAGTCCATAAATGACGCCGAGCTAATTAGCCAAAGATACAAAAGCGTGGCACGTCGTTTATGGACGAAGCTTAAGTACATGCAATTGATGCGATTAAACAATATTTTACCAGAGTTGTATTGAGTATATCAAATGTGTCAAGATCTTCAGACAAATCGTTTATTCCAATGCACATATCGTACACCGGAGAGTTATAGACTATAAAATAAAATATGTCATGAGATCTTGACTAATTCGGTATCTGGCTAAGATATATGGACAGTCTATATTGTCCAAATTAATAACGCAATTCATTTTTTTGTAATTAAGAGGCATATTAAATCTTTGATGCGACCTTAAGATTCTTTTTTTTTATTAATTTATATCGTTGAAAGTTACAAAATTAGGCATAAAACTCATAATAACATAATTGCATGGATATTATTTAAGAACGACTGAAAATTTAACATCATTTGAGATTAAAATGTTTTAAATTGGACAATTTTAAGTGAGACAAGCTTGAAAATTGTTGAAAAATTTCTAAAAGAAATTTGAAATCCTTTATATTTATGTAATTTTGAATTTATTTTAATCATTACAGTTTCATATTTTATAAGCTAATGGTTCATTTTTATATATTAGCTTGTAAAATTGAATATTTTTCAACTGAATCTTTCAGAATGAGATAACTTTATTTAAAATTAAAAGGAGCGGTTTAAAACAGAAATTATCATAATTAAAACTTTTAAATTAGAAAATTCAACATTTCTTGGTTCATATTTAAGTTGTTTAAAGTTCTGAAGTTTAAAAATGTACGCCTTTAAACAATTGAACGACTGATAGAAAAAACTCTAAATTAAATCATTTGAGATTGAAACTTTATAAATGAAACAACTACAATCGTCCTATCTTTTCTTTTAATATTTGAACAATTTAAAGTGCTTCTCAGTCAACTTGCCAAATAATTTAAAATGTCCTTATTGTAAAATTGTTCACCTTGAAATACACCGAGGAATAACATTGGCTTTAAAATATTCAATTTGAATGATTTTTCTGTTTAAAAACCTCCAATTTAAAAAAAAAATCAATTTTAATGGAAGCTATTTTGGAAATTTCAGATTCTTTTTCTTGAAACTTATATCGCTCAAAGTTTTACAATTAGAAATGAAAGTATGATCACAGTACCCTCCCACTTATCGCACTACCGCTTATCGCGACTTCCCCTACTCGCTTTGATCCCACTACCGACTTTTTAAAAAATGTTGACATTCAATGTAACCTATTTAATAAGTAAGTTTCAATTTATCAATGGCTATCAATTATAGAAAAAAGATTACCCCCATATCCAGAGTCCAGAGTACTCCATTTTTTTTTATTTTCTTATGAATAAAACTTGTAATAAACCATATAGATTTTATGATTAGTACGTAAAATGAACGTAATAACCTACTAATGTTTTCTGCTACATGTTTCCTCAACTGTCAAATTTTGACATTAGCTTTTTTTAACAGATTCGAATTTTTAAACGAATTTTTAAAAGATTTTTGATGTGGTAGGGGAACTCACACAATGCGAATCCCAGTCCCAGCCTCACGCGATAAGTGGGTGGATTCTGTACTTAATTTATTCGGTATTATTTGAGAACGATTCCAAATCGAATATAATTTCAGATAATAATGATTTTAAATAGTACAATTTTAAATCGAGCACACTTGGAAATTTAGATCCTTTGTAATTAAATGATTTTATTTTAAATTGGAAGCTACAATCCTGCAAAAGTTAGGGAATTTCTATAATAAAAATGGTAAACAAAATATGGAAATTTTTAAAAGAAAGTTTTTTTTGTTGTTTAAAATTCAACTATTTTTGTAGAAAGATCATCTTTTTTGATAAAATTGAACTGTTTGGTTAAAATTAATTCTTCTTTGGTTAAGGATAACTATTTTGTTTAAAATTCGTATTTTTTAGTTAAATCTTAACTATTCCAGTTGAAAATTCATCATTTTAGTTGATAGTTCATCTCTTCGGTTGAAAGTTTAACTATTTTGTTGAAAATTAATATTTTGTATTAAAAGCTCAGCTACTTGGTTAAATCTTGAAATGCTTTGTTATTATTTATTTTTTTAGTTGAAGTTGAAGTTACAAACAATGGTTTTGGCTGTAACATCTTATTTTTGGGGATTAAAATTAACGGTTTTGTAGAAAATTCGTCATTTGGCTTGAAAGTTTAACATATTTGATGAATTTTTTCCTTGTTGAAAATTTGAGTATTTCGTCAAATCCTTTTTCAATTATTTTTTTTACTGAAAATTTAACTAGTAAATTTTTTGTTAAAAAATGGATATTTTTTTCGTTTTAAATTAAACTATTTCTTTAAAAATTCATGTTTATTTAAAATTCGTCTTTATGGTCCGAAAAGGTTCTTCTGGTTGCATATTTACCATTTCGTTTTAAAATTTATATTTTTTGGTTGAAATTAAAATTTTTTATTGCAATATCAATTATTACATTTTTTGGTAATAATTCATTTTTGTAGTTTAAAAATTGAACTACGTGATTAAAAATTCAACTTTTTTGTTAAAAAAGCAATTGTTTTGCTAAAAATGTAACTATTTTGTTAAAAATTCGTTTTTTGTTGTTGAAATATCAACTATTACATTTTTCGTATTTTTTAATTTTATGATTTTGATCAAATAAAATGTATTCAATAATTGTATGATCATTGTTTTTGTCAACTGGTCTAAAATAATTATTTTTTAAAAATATTGAGTCAATATTACTTGTGAGCAATTTTTAACAATTTAGAAATAAAAATCAATATTCAAGAAATATTGTATTTAGACCAGTTGAAAAAAAACAATTAACATTAAATTATTTATTACATTTATAGTTGAGAATTGTAGTCTTTTTGTTAAAAATTTAACTATTTGTTTGAAAATGCAACTATTTTGTTAGGGGATTGCTTTGAAAATTTATCTCTTTTGCTTTCAAGATTAACTATTTGCTTGTAAATGCAACTGTTTTTGGTTAAAGTTTAATTTTTTTAAATTTAAATTTTAATCTTTATGGTTGAAAGTTGAACTACTTGGTTAAAAATTCATATATCTTGTAGAAATTTCAATATTTTTACTTGAAAAGTAAGGAATTTGAAGCAGTTTGAATTGAATTTTTATACATTGACCTCATTAATTTTACCTAAATATGCACTGGATTTTAAGAATTGGAAGATAAAATAAAAATTTGTTTGAGTTGTTCTTCAAATTCATTCATAAGTGAATACTTATATTTTTAGTATTATTTATTTTAATCAGTGATGTTATTATATTTAAAAATGTCTTGTTATATAATTTTTCAAATTTATACCTAGAAAAACTTCAGATACCTGGAAAGAACATGGAATTGTCAGGGAATTTTTTTCAGGATTTGAGTGGACATCCTGGTTCAATAAAAAACTGTCTAGCTTTGAAAGCTTGATTTTTAACTTAATAATGCCAGTAAAAAAATGGTTAACATTTTTAATTATTTTATTCATTTCACAGAGTTTTAAAAATGCTGAAGTCAATGAACCGATTACTGTTAACCGGTACGCCACTGCAAAACAATTTGGCTGAGCTGTGGTCCTTGTTAAACTTCCTCCTCCCCGATATCTTCAATGACTTGGCAGTCTTTGAATCGTGGTTCGATGTTAAGGAACTGCAACATGAGGAGGGCACTATGAAGTTCCTCCAACAAGAAGAGGAAAAGAAGGTTGTCGCATCGCTTCGTGAAATCTTGAAACCCTTTATGCTCAGACGTGTCAAGACAGATGTATGCTTGGAAATTCCTCCAAAAAAAGAGATAATTGTTTACGCGCCACTAACGGAATTACAGAGAGACTTATACAAAGCCGTTCTGAATCGGGATCTCCAAACCCTCAGTAAGATTGAAGAAGATCCGGTAATCGTCGATATTGACGGCGTGAGACCTAAGAGGAAATGCGTCCTTAAAAACAGTTGTGATTCGCTTTATTTAAAAGCTTTAAAGTCAAGTCCGGGCAACTCCTTGAAGAATTTAGAGTCCTCGAGTGACACAACAAGCTTTGCGAGCAACGAAAGCGTTGAGTGGCAATCACATCCAGATGAACTAAAAATGTTACCGTCAGATATTTTGGGTGTCTCGGACGACAAAAAAGATGTCTGGACCGATTTCTTTAATCTCGGAGAAGTTATGAAGAAGAAATCGAATTCCAATTGTGAAAAACCATCTGCATCATCTAAGACTGATCAGAGTATTCACAAATTGATGACCAACATTCAAAATCCAGCTCCTTCGTGTAGCAACAGCGTAGACGAGTTTGGTTCCAAAAATTTGCTCGATTGCAATATGAACAAAATGATGGTCGATGATAAAGATGAGAACTTAACTCTGGATAACATGCTCTGTAAAGAAGATTTTGAGTCCAAATCTTTGAGTATTGGAAGCTCTGCTACTAGAGGCTTCACTGTGGAGAAAAATCCCTCTAAATCGCTCAAGAAAGATAGTAAAATATTGGGTTTTAGCAGTGCAAGTAAAGAAAAAATCAACAAGAAAGTTCCAAGCCAAGCTATCAGTACCAAAAACATTCAGAAAAATAAGAAATCTTTTTCTCTGAACAATTTAAAAAATTCGACAGATAAGAAGATGATTGAAAAGCATTCTTTGGGTAATGATAACATTTCTCTGATCAGTAAAGAAAGTGACGAAGACTTTGATGGGCTAGATGGAAAGGAATATCCAATCGATCGCCAAAAAGATTTATTGATGTGGAGGCAGTATACAGACGTGAATGAAAGAAATCAGGAATTCTTTATACATCTTACTTTTGGCTCGAGGCGTAAGTTCTTTTTTTATTGTATATTTTTGTCTATGATTACAAGTAAATTATTTTTTTTTAAGCGTGACTTTTTGTTTAGAAGTTTCTACATTTACTTTTGAAAATAGAATTCTAAATTAAATTTCATGGAATTTCAAAGAAATCTGTATTTTCTTTATTCGCAACTATTTCAAAAAATAATTATTTTAGTACTTCACGACGAATTTTGAATTTTGTAATTGATATAAATTTATTTTTCGCAATTAAAAAATAATATGATTATAATTCCACAATTATTTTCAAATTTTATAATAATATTAGTGAGAGTCGTTTAGAATAAAATCATTATTTAAAAACCCTTCACTTCATCTGGTGGAAATATTTTATATGAATTTTTTATGTATTGTGTTTTTATTGTATTTTTGTTGTATTTTTATTGCATTATTTAAACTTTCTTCAAATTTGTCATTTTTATCAAAAAACAATTAAAATTTGTGAAAAACTAAACTGCAATTCTGGAGTCGTAGAATTTCCAATGATTTCGTAGAGAATTTTATTTATTTATAATTATGCGTGGAAATTTCTAATTTTCTAAAAAAAAAATATGTAAAGGTGCTTGTTTTTCCGTATGTATATATCCGTAAAAATTCATGCAAAGGCTTGGTTATTCAATAAACCTTTGCGAAATTTGTACTTTTCTACCATTTTTTTTTGTTTTGGATTTTCATAATTTTCAGAGTAACTTTTAATTCTTCATACAAAATTTTTATCAAATGATTTCCAATTAAAATTTTCGATCATCTGTAGTTGAATAATTTAAAATTAAAAACATTACATTTTGAATTGAATCTTTCAAAATAATAATTTTTTATTTCAAATTAGAAGGATCAATATTGTAAAAGTCGGGTAATTCCAGTAATTTATTTGCAGTTACTTCTATCTGATGATTATATTTTTAGTTGTCATTTCTATTATTTGGTAGTTTTATTATTTTGGTGGTCTATGTTTTATTAAAAATTCATCTGTTTTAGTAAAAAAAATTTTTTTAATATTTTTGGAAAATAGATCATATTTGGTTATGGATTCAACTTTTTTCGATGAAAATTCGTCTTCTTTAGTTTAATTAAACTGACTTCCATTTAAAATCAAAGTCTTTTTCGGTTGAACTATCTGCTATTAAATTATTCTTTAAAAATACATCTTTTTGACTGAAAATTGAACTACTTGTTTGAAGGTTAAACCACTTTGTTAAAAAAATTAGTTCTTTGCTGAAGAATTGAACTATTATGTTGAAAATACTTTTTTGTCTAATTATTTTTTAAACGGAAAATGTTAACTGTTGCGGGTGAAGATTAATCATTTTAGTTGAAAATCCACCTTATTAATTCAAAGCTGAACTATTTTATTGAAAATTTATATTTTTTAATTGGAGACTCAATTGCTTGGGTAAACTTTGAAGAACTTGGTTAAAAAATAATTTGTTTTATTGAAGATATAACTAATTTGTTGAAAATTGTTTTTTTTTGTTTAAATTAATTTTTTAACTGCAAATCCAACTGTTTAGGCTGAATATTCATTATTTTAGGTGAAAATTCATCTATTTCGCTGACGGAAAGTTAACTATTTTATTTAATATTCATTTTTTGTTTTGTTTAAAAATAGTTCCTTTTTCACTGGAAATGTAACTTTTTCATTTTTGATTGGAAATTTAGCTTTTTGTGTTAAAAATTAAAAGTGCTTTAAAGAAAATCTGTGTTCTAGTTTGATTTTTTTTCCGAAAAAACATTACTTGACGAAAATTCGTCTTTTTGGTGTTAAATTTACCATTTTATTTAAAAAAATCATCTCTTTGGTTGAAAAGACAATTTTTTAAAATATTATTTGTGTTTGTTCAAATTAAATTTTTTAAAAGAAAATATAACTATTATATTTTTTGTTTCAAAAATTAATCTTTTTTAGTTTAAAACTTAACTGTTTGTTTCAAAATTCATGTATTTTTTTGAAAATTCGTGCTTGGCTTTTTTGTAATTGAAACTCGTGGTGTACAATTGATGTATTCGACTCCACGGCGGAGTCAAATTTTTGATTCGACTCACGATCAGCGCTATTTCAGATGGATTTTATTTCAAAACCAACAGAACAGTCTCGATTTTTGTAAACCCTACTTTCTAATTAAGTCGCATGGAATTTTTCTCAAATTAAATTCGAGTTTGAAAAATCCCATGTTCCAAACGTGCCAGAATTGGTTTTATTTTACATTGGAAATTCGTCTCGCGTGACTGCACAACATTGATTGAAACTGAGTACAATAAACTGAATTTTTTTTTAATTGATCTAGAATTTTTTCAAAAGTAGACCTGGAAAACCTGGAAAAGAAGTCATGGAATTTTGAAACTTATAATTTTTCCGCTTATAATGTGCAAATTTAAAATAATAAAAAATGTTAAATTTTAAACTTTATATTCCAGTTCCGATGTATAAGAAAATTGTGAACCATCCTTATCTGATGCATTGTCCACTGGATTCGTGTGGCTTGCCAACAGTTGAGGAGGATTTGGTCAAAGCTTCTGGAAAGCTTATGGTGCTCGATCAAATGTTGGCTAAACTTAAAAAAAGGGGTCACAAGATTCTCTTGTTTTCGACTTGGACAAAAATTCTTGATATCCTCGAAGATTATTTGTCTATGAGAAATTACTTGTATTTGAGACTGGATGGAAGTACTAAAATCGAACAGAGGAAAGAAAACATTAGCATTTTCAACAATGATCCGAATGTCTTTATATTTTTAATATCTACAAGAGCTGGAGGAGTTGGATTGAATCTCGCTGGTGCCGACACTGTCATCATTTACGACAGTGACTGGGTTAGTATTGATTTATTTATCTATCTGTGCCGAATTTTCAATCTGCAGAGTGTCTACCCTACCTCGGTTACCTGGAAATGTCAGGGCATTTTTTTAATTATTATATATACATTACTATATTTAATTATTTTATGAAAATTCGTTTTTTGGTTTGAAATTAGTTTTTTCCTGAAAATTTAACTATTCTATTTTTGGTAGGAACATAAATCTCCTTGGTTGAAATTTCATCTATCTTGTTAAAAATAAAATATTTTTACTTGGAAAGTTAGGAATTTTGAGCGGTTTAAATTGAATTGAATATAGTAAACCTACATTAATTTTATCTAAATATGCACTAAATTTTAAGTACAAGATAAAATAAAAATTTGTTTGAATTATTATTTAAAAAACATGATTACTTTAAATATGAAATATTTTAATAGCTTCGTACTGTGAGAAATTATACCTGGAAAAAACTCTTTAACTTTTTAGAATCCACAAGCTGACATCCAAGCCATGGCACGGTGTCACAGAATTGGTCAGACAAAACCAGTCGTGGTTTACAGATTCTGTACAAAGGGTACGATTGACGAAGAAATCATTAAGCGGGCTGATGTCAAGCGTAAACTGGAAAAGATGGTAATTTCAAAGAAGGATATCGGCTACAATCTGAACAACAAAGAGAATCTCTTGAAGCTGAAGCAACTTCTGCAATCAAACGATTGCCAGGTTGTCTCCTCTGAAAAAGATGGTAAGTTTCATGCTCATAATTTATACTTTTAGTCCCAGTGGCAGATTCGAACTGAATCAAACTGAAAATTAATCACTGAGGCTCTGATTAGCAAAAAAAATGGTTCTTCTAATAATAGGTCATTAGAATTTTGGAAATATACATAACCGAATTACTGCAATATTGTATAAATAACAATACATATTCTGGTCTTTTGTTTTAATCGTATTTTTATGTTATAATATAATACCGCAAGTAGGAAACATTTTTTTCAATTACATAATTATCTATTATAATTAATTTAACTTTAGTAGATTCGACTAATTTCAAACTAAACTATTTAGGATTAAAATAAAACTGCTTTTTTCCAAAAATTTCTGAACCGAGGAAGGAATTTTATTTTTCTATTGATTTCTGTTGTTAGTTTTCATTTGCATGGCGAGATGTAGGTACAAAAAATTAATTTAAATTATGTCGAAAAATTCGTTTAAAAGATTTGTGCCAGTCTTAATATTTAACAATTTTCTTAGTATGTATGTATTATTAAGGACATTGAAGAGTACTGTTTCCAATTTAAAATCATGATATTCATTCCAGTAAAAATGCAATAATAAATATTTGACAAAAATATTTAATTATACTCATAAATAAGTTTATTATAATAATTATAATATTTATATATTTATATTTTTCATTTTTACATAATTATTGCGATTTAATTATTATTAATGAAGTCTTCTTTAGAAGAGAAAGTATTCTTGATTATGAGAACGATTTAAAATAGATAAAAATCGTTTATTTAAGAAATGTTATGCTTTCTCGAACATTTTATATCGCTGTAAATGGATTTACAACGTCCTAAGTCTATCCAATTAAATAAAATTTTGAGGGAAGAAATAATCAAACTATGATTTAACATTATTTAAAAACTTTACGATTTCTTATAAAAGGATCGTTTATTTTTTAAATGTAAAAATAAATGTTCAATCTTTCCCATACTTGTCCCCTTTTTCATGAATAAATTACCCTAATTTCTCTTTTTTGCGCTCTTTTTTATTGTCAAAATTATTAGGTAGATTGAATTGATTGGCTTAACTAATTATTGCAATGTGATATAATAATTATAATAACTTAAGTATGTATAATAATTACGACTAATAAAATCTCAAAAATTGTTTCTAAAAAATGATAAAATTCATAAAATTATACAACTCTTTTAATATGGGCCAAGGATGCGATGAAATATTGCGTAATTATTGGGTAGTCATAACAAAAATTTAATCGCGGAATGGAATTTTTTGCGAAGCTAAAATTACGAGATAAGTCCTTGCCTTAATATGTTATCAGATGCAACGTCAGATGCCAAATGAAAAAAATTATTTTTACATTTTTAAACATAAAATGTAACAATAATTTTTTCCATTTAAAAAAATTTTCCTAACAATATTTTGTTCACATTTAAAATATGTTTTCTATAACAGGATGTCTACTCAGCTTGAAACCTAGACAACCTGAAAATTTCAGGAAATTTTGTTGTTCAGGAAAAGTCTGGGCATTTTTTTGAGCTTCCTTTATTTGGTTTTAAAAATAGGCAATTTAAAATAAATAACAAAGTTTTTTCATTTCTAAAAGTAAATTTATAGTACTGGATTTATACTGATTAAAATGAATCTTCTTTTTACCATTTTCACTTATCTCAGAAAAATATACTTGATTGAAAATATTAATATTTTAAATATTTACTGAATTTTAATTACTTATGCAAACAAAAAAATTGTATTAATTATTCATCAAATTCATGGACTTCAGCAATAAATTTAAAAATTGATTAGACATGTTTTTAGTATTGTTAATATTTTTAATTATTCGATAGTGATAATACCAGGGTGTCTTTCCTGCCTGGAAAACCTGAAATTCTCCGGGAATTTTTATATATCTAGAAAAACCTGGACATTTCAGGAAATATTTTTTAGTTCAAGGAATTCTGTCGAGAGCATGCTTGATTCTTTTTTTAAATTGCATTGTAAAATTGAATAGTAATTAAACATTAATTTTAAATTAATTTGTTTTGTGAAAATGTAACTGTGCCAGTTGAATTTTGCGCCATTGTAGTAGAAATTCATCTCTTTGGTTTAAAATTAGCCTTTTTTGTAGAAATTAATTTGCTTCTTTGAAGAATCATCTTTTGGTTGAAAATTTATCTATTCGTTTGAAAATATAACTATTTTATTAAAAATTAGTTGTTTTGTTAGAATTTTTTTAAAACAGAAAATGAGATTATTCCAATATAATATTCCATAATTTTATTTGAAAATGAATCTTTTTGGCTCAACATTAATTTGTTAAACTGATACCATTCAATTTTTGTGTGGCAATTTATATTTTTTAGTAAAAAAAAAATCATACATTTTCTTGAACATTGGTTTTTTTCGGTAGAAATGAATCTCTGGTTGAAAAATTATCTTTTTGGGTGTAAATTGAGTTATTCAAGTTAATGATTGACCATTTTAATTTAAAATTCAACTATTTCATTGAAAATTCATGTTTTTTGTTTTTTGGGTTGAAAGTTAAACTGTTTTGTAGAAAATTCATTTTATTGTTGAAAATTCATGTCTTGTGGTTGAAATTACAACCAATTTGTTGAAAATTGATCCTTTTTAGTTGTCCATTGAAGTATTTGTTTGATAATTCATGTATTTTGTTGAAAAGTCAGAATTTTTGTAGAAAATTCATCTTTTTGGTTGAAAATTCATCTTTTTGGTTGAAAATTCAACTATTTGGCTAAAAATTCATCTATCTTGTTAGAAATGCAATGTTTTTAGTTGAACAGTCGGGAATTTGAAGCGGTTTAAAATGAATTTTATATAGTACTCACATTAACTTCATATAAATATAGTTAGTAGTATAATTAGTCAAAGCTTTCTGAATTAAACATATTTATTGAATTCCTAAAAACTGAAAAAAAACATTCATAACTTAATCATGAAACTCTACATATTCCGAGTCGATTGTTTTAAAAAAATCGTCATATTTGAATAGTTTTTTTTTCTATGAAAAATTGTACCTGGAAAAACCTGAGATACCTGGAAACCCCCCGGAAGTGCCATAAAATGTTTTCCCAGGATTTGAGTAAACATCCTGAAAAATAATGGTTTCAAACATTAAATGAAGAACTCTGATTTGGCGCCTGACGTTGAATCTGATAACATATGAACGCAAGGACGAATCGCGTATTTTTAGCTGCCCAATAAATTTCTGTTCCACGACGAAAATTTTGTAATAATTACTCAGCAGTTACGCAATATTTAATTGCATTCTTGACCCATATTAAAAGAGTTACAGGATCTGTTCTCGATTTTATAAACATTACAAATTTTTTCGACAATTTTTCTAAATTTTTTAATGGTTCTTTGAAAGTTGTAGGATTTATTTTCTACACATTCGTCTTGGAAGTAAAGCATACTTTTTCAAACGATCAATATGAAAATTTACCGAAAATTTCAGTGGGGCTGCATTAACAATGTTTATGAACAAATTCATTAGAATTGCCCTTTTTTAAGTTGGGAAATGTTTCGTTACTACCGGATAATTTCTTTTCATCTGAAGAATAATGTCCTGTGGCAATAGTTTCTGTTAATAATTTTTGATTTTCATGGGGCAGCTATAAGACATGGAAGACCTGCAAAAAGTCATGTAATTTTGAAAGAATAATCAGATTTTTTTTTATTCGTACCTACTTCAAAGTTTCATTAATTATTTTAGTACTTCACGACGAAATTTAAATTTTTCGAACTGATATAAATTTATTTTCTGCTTATAAAAATAATATGATTCTAAATCCAGAATATTTTTATATTTTACAATAATATTAATAAGAAATGTTTAGAATTCAATAAATATTGAAAATCCTGATGGAAATCACCTTCCCTGGTAGAAATAATTTATATGAATTTGTACGAAAAACTTGTATGAATTTTTTGGGAAATTTCCTTGAAAGTTTAATGTACTTTGAACTTGGAATAGTTGTTTCGTAGAAAGTGATAACAAAGAATCTTAGATTTTCTTACTTGTCCTGCATAAATAATAAAAATAATAAATATATATTCTGTATTCAAATTTGCATCGTCTAAAGTC
>JAAAKG020188825.1:0-24914 GCA_010014905.2 Druon quercuslanigerum | reverse complement strand
TGCCAAGAAGAAAGGGTGGTGGTTTTTAGTCGGTCGTTGGCAGCATCATTATAATGGTCAAATTAAGATCTTAATGTGTGATAGCACATTTTCCACCTTCCCTCGCAAAAAAAAAAAAATCATCATTGATTGATTTCCGGATTAAACATAGTTTACAGTCCTATTTCCAAGATGTGCAACATCCTCAATAGTATCGTAGAATAATTGAGTCAAGCGTTAACATTTTCTAGTTGTTTTATTTCCTCCGTGAGCTTCCCTAGACTTTCTTTATAGTTTATGAGTCGTTTCTCCTGTTCTTCGTTTTGGGTATGGAGTTTTTCCAAATCAGCTCGAATAATATGTATTCCCTAAGTAAGTATATTATTATTATTATTAATTAAGTATAAGTAAGTATTCCCTAAGACATGGGTCAAGTTCTTCTGATTGAAGTTCAGATTTCTAATTTCTTCATCTATTTGTGGCCCTTCTTCGAAAGTCATCAAGCCAGTCAAGGGATGGAGGACATTTCCAATGAGGCCGTTAAAAAGAGGCACACTTCTCCGTCTTCGTACTATTCCTTCGAGTAGGTCTTTCTTCAGCGTCTCTTATGTACGAAATTGCAGCTCGTAATTTGTTGGTTTAGCGCTTATTGTATGTTTTCAGCGATGATTGAATTTTCAATTTTTCAAGAAAATTAAAAAAAAGTTGTTATGATAATCTTGTAGGGCATTCAAAAAGCCACATTTTTCTTTTTTGGACTTTTTTTTTATATCGTGCGTTATTTGGCTTAAAATATTCGTTTTCATGTGTTTTTTGGAATTTTGTAAATACTATATCTCCGGTAATTTGTGGTTTTATAAAAAAAGCTATTCGGATAAATTTGCTCGATTTTTTGAGTGCTATAAAAATCCGTGCTGAGAATTTTGGAATCTTAAAAAAGTGGTCTCAAAAATTTTCAAAATGTGCTCTTTTTTTGAATTTTTATCCAAAATGACTAGCTTGAACTTGAGCTTCATTTTAAGATACTCAAAGATTTCACCAAAGGACGATCCAATATGTCAATTCGTTTGAAATTTATCGTGCTAACAAAAAAACAATCTACAAACGAACAGACACATTCGTAAAAACCTGTTTTTCGGATTCAGGGGTCTCAAAATGTGGACATTTGACAAAAAGAGGGGGGGGGGGTAAAATTTTTCAAAAATTTAATACTTTCTCTGATGAAAATCTAAACAATATTACTATAATTCTAACTTTAAATTGTATAGGTTATTCAATTTAAAAAATATTATAACATAGGCAATTTGATTTAATTAAATTTCATTTAGACATTTGTAATCATGATATTGTGTCACAAATTAAAAAAGTTTTTAAACTTTTTTAGATTTGAAAATCAAGTTCATAATTTAAAAGATATCCAATTAACGAATAATCGCCTTCGAACGTTCCTATTTTTAGATAAGAATTTTTAATGGTTCATTTTGAGTTTTTATCAATTTCTACGAGTAACACACCAATTCGACCTCCCAATATTATCAACGCTGATCGAAAGTAGACCTACGTAAATAAAGTAGGTTATGTTCAACCGATGTTACTGGCAAATGTGCCGTCGACGGACGGTCCAACTCCTTACCATAGTCGGGCCGACTACACTTTCATGGTCCTTTTGTAACAAATAACCAAAGTTTATCCGACGGTCTGCACTTTTAAAATTGTTCGTCAATTTACGAAATATTTCAGGCGCAAAAGTAACGGAGTTTTCCAAATGTCTGTTACTAAATTCGGGATTACGATACAATTTTCGTAAATTTACCAATTTTCCGTAAAGTTACGAAATTTGGGAGCAAATTACGAAAATACTTCGTAAAATTACGACAATTCTCGGTATGACTCGGATCATTTCGGTACCATTCGGAAGGACGCCGCCGTTTTTGCTTAAGTCGCAGTACAAGCAAAGAATGGGCCACGTACTTTTTAAAAGTTCTTTCTATATATGTTAATTCCTGTCGCAAGTAACTTTTGAGCGCAAAATCTCCAGTTGGCTCGTCGTTAGTGACTCAAGCAAGTCAGGAATTCGTGTGAACCTGGGAGTGGGTACATTGAAGTGAACATTGATGTGTCTAAAATGTGTGACAAAGTGAAGAACAAGAAACTAAAATGTAATGCATAAAGAATGTATATGTAATAAAATTAAAATTAAATGAAAAAAATATATTACTTTTTGAATTTTACGTTACCGTTACTGAAAATTACGAAAAAAAATCGGATTTTTACGGAACATGTAAATGTAAGACCATGCCGTTAGCGCTACTGAAAATTACGAACAGTTTCGTAACTTTAAGAAACATGTAACTGTAAAAAACATTTACTAAAAGTTTCGTACAATTCTGAAAGAAATTTTTAACAGTGATGCTCATACTCGGGCCAAGGATTGACCGACCGTCGTCTTTTATGTTAAAAATTATACAGTTTTTCAGGAATTCCTGTTTTTCCTTGGAAATTCAACAGTTTGTTAGAAAATTCAACAGTTTAGTTAAAACTTTATAGTGTATATTGTATAAGTTAAAAATAAAAGTGTTTGGTAGAAAATTGATGTATTTTTTTAAAATTAATAATTATTGATTAATTAATTATTACTTAATTAATAATTAATAATTAATTATTTAATTATTGATTAGGAATTAATCAATAATCATTTATTTATAATGATTAAATAATTAATTTTTGGCCATGTAGGTACAAATTCACTTGCTTCGACCTATTTTTTCTGATAATTTGCATACCGAAAATTAATTTTACTGTAAAATATTTTCATGTAATTCAAAGTCAATAAAAATTATTTTAATGTCAACATGCCTTATATATTATGGTTGCAACATATTTAAAATGCATGTATGTTTGTATTTATATGATTATGGACCATTCAGTGTATGTTAGATTGTCTGTCAACCACAAAGAACTCGAATAAATATATTCTCATATTATAATATGCATTACATTTTAATGAATGGTGACATTAATATTTTATAAATGGTAATAATTTTCACTAGTTAAAAATAGTTATTCATTAATTTTTTAGTTAATTTTCAATATTATTTTAAATAAATATACATGAAAAGACTAAAATAGAATTAAAATTAAACTAAATAAGACGTAAGAGAATCAAACAATGATGACAAGTATTAAACAAATCCAAAAAAGAATTTATTCAGCACCATGGAAAATATAAAAACTATATGGCACCCCAACAAAATATAAGGAAAATGTTTGCGGGTCAAACGTCGATCAATTTCTTTTTTCTGATGCTTTAGGTGATGCTTAGCAAAAGTCGTAATCAGACTTCTTCCCAGATCAGATTCCTTGGCGCTGTCTAGTTTTTAGTAATAGGCGCTAGGCTAGATAGTACGATTATCTATGTTACTAAAAGTTTAAAACTATTCCAGAAAGTAATCACCATAACACAACAGATATTTTAATTACAATAAGAGCCCTAATAATATTTGCGCATAATTTATTTATTTATTGAGTATACTGAACTTGTTTCTAATGCAGAGAGATAGCTTAATAAAATCTTGAAAAGTTTCTGATAGTAAGAGTAGGATTAACCACTAGTTGTTTTATTCTTATCTCCGTGTTAATACCAAAAGTGTATGCATTCTTGCATCGAAATTACTATATTATTTCTATATAGTTATACTTAAAAGATTATAACTTACACTATAATAAATTTGCTTTCTGCGTAAGTACTATTGAAATTTATTCAAGAAGCGTTTCGTGCACTTGAAGGCCGTTGATGTCATCTGTTGAATTAAAACAATCCCGCAATTTCCATCTTTTGGGTAGATTCTACTTTCAATTTGAAGCTAAGTTTTTATCAAAATACTTTCTTTCTCTTCTTATACAAATTTCATTTTTAAATAAAAATTTTTTATTTAAAAAAAAACAAAGTTGATCAAACACTGAAATATAAAAAAAAATCTTGAAGATCGAACTGCTAACTGAATGTATGCACAGAATGAGTATTTCAAGAGATGATAAGAATATATATATATATTTATCTATCTCACGGTCGTGAGTCGTGGTTATGGCTGAAATTTTACCGCGATTTCGCTGGGATCGGGTGCAAGTTTTCAGATTACCACCCGATCCCGGGCAATTACCACTTTATAAACCCATATTTTGTGTATTTCGATTTTGATATACGGGGTGATTCTTTTATTTTGAGACCTCGAAATATCTCTAGAAATACACAACTAATGAAAAAAATCCCGAAAATAAAACTTTATTTTAGAGGGGCAACAACTCTCGATGCATACACTCGTATTGTTTACAGTTCAAAAATTGTCAAAGTTTTTACCGCGCAAAAATAAAACTACAAAATGCTAATCTAGAATATTCAACAGCCGCGCTAAAGAAAAGATAATTTGATTATTTACTATCAAATATTACGGTAGAAAATTAAATTGCAATTTATATAACTGTAGGTAAAATTTAAAATATTCAAAATATTATTGAAAATTAAACTATTTTTCTCATAATGGGTGTGGGGGTGGTACTTTCTTTTCATTATGTCATTTATTACGATTATTTTCAACAATTTTTCAACCTCAGTCAGTGTAATTACTATCTAGGAATAATCTTTAGTAGGTTAGAGTAAGAAAAAAATGGTTTATAATTCAAAAAAAAATTAATCAACAAAATATATTTTTTGTGATTCGCAAGGATTAGTTATTTGAAATTCACAGTGTTTATATAGAATATGAGAGTAATGTATGCCTAATTAAAATTATTTAAAAAGGTCTGCTGCTTGGAAGAATTATTTAATCAATTTTGATAACACTGTTTTTATAACACAGTTTTCCTATTTCGGAATAAATAGGCTCCATTTTTTTGCAGAATCGACTAAAAGTGTCTTACCAATAACTGCCTGCTGTAATTTTTTTCTCAAATGAACAACTTATAATTATTTAAACAATATTTATAAACAAATTCACATTTTTTAAATTATTCCACGAATAGGGCCAATTTTTGCCAAACTCAATAAAAATGTATCGTTAGAATAGGCTGCATTTTTTTTTTGCGAAATCAACTGAAAATGTGAAAAATGCATATAATTTTAAATAATTATAATTAAGCGTACATTCCTTGTATATTCTATATACAAAACTGTGAATTTTAAACAACTTTTCATTGCGAATCATAAAAAATGGCTTTTGTTAATTAATTTGTTTAAAACATTATGAAGAATTTTTGTTCCTGATCTGACCTACTAAAAAGTATTGGTAGATAGTAATTATACTGTATGAAGCTCTTCTTTAGTCAATTCGCAGATCTTGCAAAAAAGGTACATATGAAAAGTTAGGATAAAGATATTATTTATTTTGTTGCTAAATACAAAATTTTGGTGAAGACAAATCGAAACTTTCGTACCGACTCCATATATCTGAAAGCCTTATGGTCATTTTGAAAAAAAACGTTAAAATCCATTCGAAATTGGGTTGTAGAGAGACTTGACCACAAAAACTGCTTTTGGGTACACTGTGAGGCGGCTGCGGTATTTTCGGTTGTTGTTTTCCTGAAGTATCCATTCTCTATTTCGATGTCCAAAACATTTCTTTGCAGACTTTATCAAAACTGTTCGATAGATTTTAAGCATCCTTTCAGCGTTCAGTTTGCCAGTAAACACGTTCATTACGCAAAAACACAACCTGCAGAAACATCCCAAACATGGACCTTGATCGGATGCATAACGCAGCGTTGGATGAATGGTAGACCGTGTGCGGATAACGCACGTGGTTAATCATAAGTACAGTGTTGGACCATTTCTGGCTCCTCCGCCATAAACAAAGTTCGTTTGCTCCTATCGTGTACTATTTCGAATGTGTAAATGAAGTCCATACCCAAGAATACTTGTTCACCCATGCTTGGGACAATATGGGTCTTTATCATTCGCGAAACAGGATCGATCTTAACAGGAAGATAACACGTGGCTTGAACTTGGCTGGCCGTACCATTTGCAATCATCACTGCTTGGGTCGGTCCCATATGCAGGGTCTCTTGGTACCTCTCTGCAATGACCAAACCGATATATCCCATGAATGTTCGGTATGCACTGTCATTGATTAAAGCAAGAGCTTTTGGGTTTTACCGATTCAGGCAATCGTAAAGACTCACAAGGTAAGCTCACTGTCCTCTCTCTGGGCTCTTTAACTTCTAATTGTAGCAGTAACGAAGGGTATTGCTCTGACGATACTGCCAGATTCTCTTGCCAGGGGTTCGGTTTTTCTGTTGCCTTCGTTCTTGTATTAAGAACGGTGGTATCTTCGATTTCTACCGTGCAATTACTGGTATCTGGTTCCCTTTGGTCGACGGAGTCTCTATGGGAGTGGGGTTCGTATTCTAAGCTATTGCAATACTGCCGGCTCCGTTAACTCAAGCCTATTCTTTTCCGGTATGTATCAGTCATCCTGAGGGGTCAACTCGGGACAGGAGGACTTTCTCCTTGCCACACAGGCGACAATAATTGCGCCTCCGGGTTTTCAGGCATCCAATTTGAAAGTGACCCTTCTGTCGTCTGTTCCAACATTCAACATCCGAATCATCCTTCTATTTTCTTAAGTTGAATGACTCTGAACCCCTTTTTGGAGATTGTGCCGACTTTTCCTCAGACGATTATGCTGAATTCCTTCTCTTTCAAAGATGCCATTCGTTACGTCTATTGGACTCACCGGACGTAGACTTGCTCGTGGGCTCTTCTCTACCCGTACTCGCAGCTGATCCACGCTTTTCGTTGCTAATGGCTGCGATGAGCGTTTTAATCAGCTCGGCCAACTGCTCTTTTTAGCCGGGGCCCCTCCCATGTGTATGCATATTCAGGGATAAAAGAATTTTCTGGAGCCGGTGGGGTCAGATGCTCATCTAAAGTGGATACTACGCGTTTGTATTTCGCCGCTAGGACTGCCAGACCGTTGCAGTTAGTAAATTCGTAACGTCTGATAGCCCTCCTAAAATCCGATTTTAGGTTCACGTATACCTGGTTCATTTAGATTTCGAGATCCATTGGACTAGTCGAGGGTGATTGGCCTTGCTTGCGTGAGAGGATCTGCTCTTTTAACCTATCCTGGTAGAAGGCGTTCCTAGAATGGGCTTGGAAATGCCGCTTGCACTGGTCCCATGTGTTCCATATTAATCTGTTCTGACGGAACCAATGCCATGCAATATCCTTTAACAGAAAGGGCGTACTCTCGTATGGGACAACTGATATCGTAACAACTCTTCGTATGTAACGAAAGAGATGGCTCTGCCCTCTTCAACCCTCTACAAGAAGTTTTTCAAACTTGCACCCTTCTGGCCGTTAAAACAGACTTTGAAGCCTTCTACGATTCTCCTCAGGTCCTTTGGTGTGCTAAGGGGTCGATGGGGTTTCGCCCTTATCCCTGAGCATACCCGTCACTCGTAGTAGCTTCCGGTTTAAATTATCGCAGACCTCTCAGCGTTGATTTCTCGTGTGTTAGGCGGGACTGAGACTTCCGTCTTGGTGACGTCTTTAAGGCTCATGCCCTGCTTACTCTGTGGCATGTGGCCTATATCCGGTTTCTCTTGGCTCTGAAAAATCCAGGGGTCTGTATTTATCATCCCTTGCTAAGGTCGGGCTCATGTGAGGGAAGAGGCTCGACGCTGGGTAGTGATGGGTGGTACGCTCTGCTCGGGGCCCTTCACGTTCCCATAAACTGTGCTCGCGGTACTCGTACTGGGCGAATTTTCGTGTGTGGGCACTAAATACCCAGAGTACCGATAATCCTCTACTTCTGAGATCTGGCACGAACTTTCGGATTCGCTACGCGGTGTCTTTATTTTAAGTGGGGCTTTCCGATTCCGGCTGTACCTGTCATTTTGTGGGCATGTGTCCCTAATAACCACCCTGGTAAAAATCGGCTGCGATGTTGTCACCATGGGGGCGCACGTGAGGTCATTTACTGTTGGAGGGCAATATGCCGTCCGACGAGTAGGTTCATTTACCCAGGGTGTCGTTCACGCTCCGGCTCATTGGCTCTGGAGCTTAGTGCACTGCGTCTCTCGTCGACCACCCTGAGCTCTACCGTGGGCCTCAGCACTCCTTAAAGCTTGTTCTGCCCCATACGCTACCTTGGAACCTCCGTGAGATTGTGAATCGTCTTATCCGTCCCTACGTTCGATGGTACTTGCTCCTGAGGGATCTCGTCTTCTAAGTACCAAAGCTCCACCTAGTTATCCCCAGCCCTCTGACGCACGAACTACCATCCCATTCGCTCGTGCAGAACCTCGTGCATCCCCCTCGTATTTAAATGAAGTCCATTGCTATCTGTTAGTTTTTAATCGGTGATAAAAAAAATTAGAAAAATGTGACTATCTTACCACTAAGAATCTTGGTGTCCTAAAAACGAATCTGTTGTCTAAATTTTACCTATATATGTCACGTTTTTGAGATACCCTAACCAAAAATAAAAAAATTGCTATGTTTAGCCGATACTTAATCGAGCCATTCGAACCACGAAATCGGTCACACAACGGGTACTGCAGTATCGTTTCATTTTTGACTTTCGAGTTTGTCGGTCCCGGAGTCCCACTGCGCAACTCTAAAGTCTTGAACCACAAGAGTGAAGAAGACAGTAGTTTTCTCTATCTCTTCCACTCTCGTTAAAACACGTTGTGGAAAGGTCTTAATGCCATCGGCCAATCGCAGTAGCACATGAGGCATAGTGCCCAACTCGCTAATTCAGAGAAATCGACAGAAAAATAGAATCTATATTTATATATACTAAGATCGCTGTAGTGATGCTATTAATATCCCCACACTACCGAGAAGGGCGGACCCCTCTCGGTGAGTTGTTAGAACATTTTTCACCAGCCCTCGTAACAAAACCATATAACTCGTCCGCTTCTCGCAAAGTTTGAACAATAAAAGGGTGCTAATTAAAATTGTTGTAGCACAGAAATGGGATTTTGCAATTTGTAGGATCATCATCTCCAACTACACCAGCCACCTTGCTCAGATAAATATTCTTTGTCAGATGCGTAACAGTTTAAGAGATTTCTAAAAGCTTTATTGTAATATATCTTTAGGAGTTTAGAAATCAATTATTGTCCCGTAGTTATACTTATATAATTGTTTGAAAAATCATTGAAGAAACGATTTACTTAACCACAAACAAGTACGTAATTAAAAATTCCTAAAATCAAGAGAGAGTTGTTTGATAATACATTTTGTTTTAACGAGTACTTAGTAAAGTTATTTTCAAGTAATAAAAAACTAAAATTTTGTCTTTGCTATGCAACTCGTTTTTTCACGTGCTTCACTCAGTTCATGTGTCAAAATAGTCTCGGAAGTGTATTTTATTTAATATACTTCATAATTTAACATATATTTCTTATGTATAAAAAACCCTCAAGTAGAAAACGTCACTTACTTTATGTAAGCTTCGTTTCTTACAGTTTCTTACATAATTCTTTTATTTGTATGATATTATGGTTTTTTGGATATGCACTTCACGAGCAAAATACTCGACACCCCTTGACAAGACTAGTTCATGAAATCAAAGATGCTGGAATTAGGGCGGAAGAATATGTTTGAAAACATATTTTCTCAGAGGTATAAACTTTGCATATCAATATTCAAATCCATATGCCCCATCTTTGATCAGCTGAATAACCTTGGCCTCTACGCATTGTCTAGAACATTTCCAAACTTATTTTTATCGATTGGATGATGTCTATTTGATTAGCTGAATCATTCCCAATGTTCATTTGATTAGCTAAATAATTTTAAATCTTGCCTTCATTGGATGGATTGTTCCAAATATTACTTTAATTGTCTAAAACATATTCAATCTAGCCTTCGCTGATTGAATAATAACCTATCTTGACTTTAACGGCTAGTCTGGATCACCCCTGATTTTGCCTTCGTCGGCTGGATTGCTATAAACAATGATTTTATTGGCAATTTTGAAATTTCGCTTCTAAAATTCACTGGCTGGATCATGTCTAATCTTTACTTTATTCGATAGCTTCTTTTCAATGTTGCCTCATTGGCCGGATTGTTCCAAATATTGCTTTAATGCTTTAAATCATTTCTAATATTGCCTTTTGTGGATCATTACCAATCTTACCTTCACTGACTGAATTTTTTCAAATATTGCTTTCATTCTCTGAATCACTTCTAATCTAGCCTTTACTGGATGTATCATGTCCATTTTGACTTTATTGGCTACATTATTTCCAATATGGCCTCCACTAGCTTGACTATGCACAATGTTGTATTTATTGCCTGAATCATTTCCTATCTGTATTTAATGGATAGATCATGTTCAATATTGACATTATTGGCTGGATTATTGAAAATCCTGTCTTCATTGGCTGGACCATACGCAATTTTTACTTGGTTGGATTCGAAATATAGAGCTCTTCGCGTTAGAGCGTTTTGTGAAGTGGGCGATATATATGATTCGGTCAACTAAATTTGATACTGATCGTATTTGAGAACCTTTTCTGGACTAAACCGCAAGTATTCCAGTCATTTCCAAATGTTGTGCGCTTTTTGTTCAAATTTTGCGAGAAGAGGACGATTTATATGGTTGGCATTGTCGTACCTGTTACTGACCTTATTTAAGGACGGTTGCTGCCCTTTAACTGCCAATGTTGCAGTTTAGTCAAAACATCGAGTGCTTAGCTTTCGACCGTTGCGTGAAGAAGGCGATATGTACTATATAATAGAGAGAATTTCTCATGATTAAGACCTTAATTTAGAGCTGAAGCTGCCCCAAAACTGAGTGTTGCAGTTAATTCCAAATTTGGAGCGCTTCGCGTTCCTCCGTAGCGAGAAGAAGACGATATATATGATTGAGCCAAATGCACATGATTAAGACCTTGTTTTAGAACATAAGCTGGTCTGAAACAGTGAGTATTGCAGTTAATTCGATATATATTTAGCGCTTCGCGTTCGATCGTTGCGAGGAGAAGACGATATATATGATTAAGATAATTGCACATCATGAACACCTTATTTTAGAGCTGGTACTGCCCTGAAACAATAAGTGTTGCAGTTAATTCCATATATATATTAAGCGCTTCTCGTTCGACCGTTGCGAAAGGAGGACGATATATATGAACGAAATGAACGCACATGATTATGACATTATTTTATAATCATTTTTGTCCTGAAACGGTGAGTGTCGAAGTTGATTCAAGATATTAAGCGCTTATTCTACGACTGTTGTGTAAAGAGGTCGATATATATGATTGAGATAATTGAACATGATGAACAACTTATTTTATAACAGGTGCTGCCCTGAAACAATGAGTGATACAGTTAATTCGAAATATTGAGCGCTATACATTCGAAAGTACCGAGAAGAGGGCTATAAGTATAATTGAGAGAACTGCGCATGATTAAGACCTCATTTTAGAAGCAATGCTGCTGGCCTTAAAAGTTAAATATTGCAGTTTAGTCAAAATAATCAGTGTATTTACGTATTTATTGTTTAACAAATTCGAATGCGTGATACTGATTTCGTCGTCGTTAATGCTCTTAATACTATACGGATATATTTAATGTTTTACTTTTGAGCGCTTGGCGCTGTACAGCGCGAAACCTGTCTATTTTTTCCTAAATTTTTTATGCATATTTAAGTGGGCCCTTAAAACCTAAAAAATTACCAAGTTATAACCAAATCCACCGAAAAATATTTCCCCATGTATTTTCTGCGGGGTCTTTTCGAAAGATTCTCGAAACTTTTCTTGTTCCCATAAATTTTCCTAATTTCTTCTTAAAAATCACCGAACTTAGGAAACTATTTAGGAATTATCCCGCCGTGACACACGAAATTATTTTTGTCCTTGGGTCCCTTCTCAGTTAGGGGTTGATTAGCGAGACTTGTCCACCGAGATAATGTCCATTACCTGGTCTATTAGTCGGAAGTCACTGTAAATACCGGGTAGGGAATGGTACAGGTTTATAATTAATTTCTGAAATCTATTTATTACTAAAGCGGAAGCCATGCAATTCTGACTCCTATTCCCCGACTGTCTTTTCTCTCTCTCTCTCTCTCTCTCTCTCTCTCGCAATCCCGACGGCCCTCTATTTGGGCGCCAGTTTATAAACAGATTTCCCAAATTACCACGTATGCTTCAAAGTTAACCACGACCTGCCCGAGGATGACCCAGGGAGGAAACCGGACTAAAAGACGGCTGCCACTTACCCGCCTTTATCACGCCACACCGACGTCCAGTGTCACCTGGCAGGTTGACCAGCTCATTATATCGCACGAGTATTATGCATTATGTATAATTCCCCGCACAAGATGCATGCTTAAGATGCATGCTTTTGTTCATGTGCATAACATTTCATATCCCGATATCAAGTGATCTGAGCTCGTTCTTCGTCCATGGAACCACTCCAAATGAGTAGACTACTACCGGGACGGCAAGCATGTTCGTTGCAGATACTTTGTTCCTCGCCGACAGTTTAGAAGGCCAAATCTGCCGGATGAAACGTTCTGCTTCGGAAAGTATCCTTTATGGATGTCACATCCTTTTGCGGCTCTGTGCCATGCCCAGGTATGCATAAGTCTCTCCAGCGCAAAGGTGTCGTATAGCGCTTCTATCGACGAGCTCAGGGTTTTCAGAGATTCCATTATGTTTTTCTCCCTTCAAATAAACTTTGGCGCATTTTGCTAACCTAAATTCCATTCCTATTTCCTTAGTGTATCGTCCGAGAATCCCAAGAGCTAGATGTGGTTGCTCTTTATCTTTAGCATAGATCTTAAGATCATCCATGTAAAATACATGAGTGGTCTTGTGCTTTCGATTTGCAGGTTTACCGCAAAGGTACCCCTGGGAATGGCGAAGTACTAGAGATAGTGGCAATAAAGTGAGGCAAAAGAGGAGTAGGCTCATGGTGTCGCCCTGAAAACCACCTCTCTGGAAGGTGGCCTTATTATTTGTCACACGATTTTTCAGATGAGATAGTAAATCTGGTTTTCCAAAGTGGCATCAATGGCTCGGTGCACCTCACGATTTGCGGATCAATCTTTAAGCTTTCGAAAAGACAGATCGTAAGTCTATGGGAGTTCGAATCGAAAGCTTTTCGGTAATCAATCCAGGCCATCGATAGGTCACGCTGGTAGGATGCTGCATCTTTGCAGACACATCTATCGATGAGCAGGTTCTCCCCACATCCGACTACAAAAATTTATTAAATAATAATAAGATAGAAAAAATAGGCATTTAGTTTACTGCTTTTTATAACAAAATAAATAGACAGGTGCAAGACTGCTTGTAGGAACATTACAACGCTATGTAACGCTATGTTTTTAAAAGTTGTTTGTGTGGCATACACGTGGGCTATCTGTGTGACTGCTGTGTGTCGATAATGATTCAAGAATCATAAACACGCTTCCACTCCCATCAACTCGAACAGAACTCGGCTGGACTCCTGTGAACTCTTAGCAACTCTTATACCTCTGCTATCTCTTTTAAATCCTGCGGGCTGTTTAATTTTAGAGTCGCGATATACTAAATCTAGAAGTATTTAGATCGCTACTCCAAGAGAAAAATTGCTCTAAACTATAATAAATTGTCTAAATAATTTTTTGAAAGTTCTGATTATGAGCAAAAAGTTATATTATGTGTCTTACATAGAGATTTTAATCAAACAACACGCCAACAAATATGTATTTCACGCGTTTGATATTGACGATTATATTCGCGTAAATTGTTCAACCACGTATTTTTTTCTCATTAGAAATACCCCAGGTGAAAAATTCAGTAGTCCATCAGAGTTCACAATCCATGTAGTACTGCGCCAGTACTAGTCATCGGTACTCATATTCGACATTGCGCCCAGTACTGGCGAAGGGTTATCTCTTCGGTATGGGCAGTAATATACCGACAGTGTCAATATTTAACAAAATGAAGAAAACGTTTAAAAATTTAGTTCATGTATTCTCATGTGATTCTTCATTGTCGTAAAATGTTTTAAAGCACCTAAAAAGCAAAAAGTTATACGAAAGTTGAAAAAATTGGTTATTCCAAAATTTATCGCAGTACTTGATAAAATTTCTAAGCTCCGTCGAATCAAATTTTAAATGCTCATTATAAATGACATTTTATGTCATTGCAAAATTGTCGAAAAAAACATATGGAAAATAATATTAGTCAGAGAAATTATTTGAAAAAAATGCTTTATACCAAATCTTTGAAAGAAAAAATTATTGAAAAAAAAAATGTTAAAGACATTTTGAAAAAAATATTAGCGCTTTCTTTTTGCTATGCCCAATGCTGGCGCTTATACGAAACCCTCAAAATGTTAATAGATTTTAATTATTTATTCAAAAATAATCTTATTCGCATTATTGTTAACAGCTAATTTATTTTAAAGTTATATAATCCTATATAATAATAAAAAAATGAATAAGAAAAAAGAGTTTAAAAATTTCTTCCTGATTTTTTTTAGGCTTGGCAGTACTGGCGTTGTACTGCACTCCAGTACTGCTTCTGTACAGGTAAATCTAAAAAAATACAGGCAATTGTGTTCGACAATGCCAGAGTTAATCTTAAAGAAGATAAAAAATCATTCAATTTTTTTACGACCATCCATGCATCATCATACGACTGCCTATCCTCTGAATATTATTTATAATTACAGAAGAGTAAATTTCTAACTTATTTATTTTAACATGCACTACAACTTCTATAATGTATTTACCTTGCGCTACGCGCTCAGTCTTTCCATTTCTGTTTTCTATTTTCTAAGTGCCATAACTCTGGTCACTTTTTTTTAACAACAGAAGGACATAAGGAGAAACAGTTTATCCTTTTGATTACCAGATAGGTAAACGTTTATTTTTTTAGCCTGCTAGCCCTGAAAAATTGACATGCCCACACTACAATTTTCTTTACAGAATTTTTTTACAACTAACCTTTAAAAACTAATCCATCCACACCTTACCTCTAAGACCGCTCGCTCTTATGGCCTTCATCGCTTCGCCTTGCCTCGCCTCGCACGAATGATCGTACTTTTTCGTTTTTCCTCGCATGGCCAATCTCTGCTTCCGCGGCTAATACCTAATACTTATCTACTATTTACAATATTTACAATTTTCTTACACCTACTTTCTCTACTATTTACAATTATTCCTTCTCTATTCCTCTTCCTCCTTCCTTCTCTTTTTGTCCACCTTACACAACACCCCCTTCACCCACGCTACTGCCTATTTGTCTGCCCTTTTATTCCAGCGCTTCACTTTTGCATCCCCCTGCCCGCACAATTCACATTTCCTCCTCTTTCCAGAGTTCCAGATCGTATTAAAATCCTCTATGTATTCACATCTCATCCTCGCTATATGCTGCTGACTGCCTTTCTCTCCTATCCATCCAGAAATCTTCCGAAATTTCCTTCCCTCCTCGCACTCTATCTTTCATCTCTTCATATACCTCCCTTATCCTCTCTATCAGGTCTCTCTCCACTGGCCTCTCCTCCATCGCCTCCCACAATGTTCCCCTATCCAACGAAGCAAACTCGCCTTTTACATCCACAAAAAATGCGTACAATTTTGCCCCTTGTTCGTTCATTCTCTAACCACCACCTGCTGCAGAACGTTCATGTTGTCGATAGTGCTTCTACTCACCGTAAAGCCAGCCTACGTCTCCAGCAACATTCCTTTCTCCTAGCAATCATTCTGCAGCCTCTCTGCTGTATTAACGCGTATACTTTGTACGCAGCATGCATTAGCGTAATTCCTCTGTAATTTTCCGGCCTATCCCTATCTCCATTTCTACGTACTACACCCTTTTCGCAGTTTCCTGTTTTCACTTTCTGTACTTCCTTTTCACTTTACTTTCCATCTTTTAACATTCCCTGTCCCGTCGCGGCCTTGCGATGCCTTTTGTCATCTTCCTGGATATCTGCTTTGCACAAACTCTTTCATTTTCTCTTCCAAATCCTCTCATATCTCTTCCACTGACTTCCCTTCAAAGCGTATCTTCCCTAACTGCTTCTAATACTTCTCTATCACCTCCCTCATCCATCTCACCTTCTCCCCAAATTACGCTCCTTCTCAACCTTGCTTTCTGATGCTCTCCTCTCTTATTCAAAATCCTATTGGCTGATAGTGATTTATGACTACGCAGACAATCACCGATACCCCTATCTTACTTAAATATGTATATTCTCCCTCTACATCGCCTTTTATCATGCAATTCGCCACCTCCCATTCTCTATCCTCCATAGAGGCTCTTAGAATCTCTTGATTGATGAAAATCTTCTTATACTTTATCCTATTTTTGTTTCGAATTACCCCCAACTTTGCTTTTAGCTCTCCAGTTCCACAATCGCCACTTCGTTCTCCTTTCTCCCCTCCAGCTTAACTTTCCTTACCTTGCCCTTAACGCGCCGCATGCTCTGTAGCAGCGCTTCCATGCAGTCCCTCACTTACCCGCTCTTTGGCGTCAATCCTCTTATCACGATATTATTTCTGTCTGCCTTCTCTTATATCTACATTCTCAACTCCATTGCCCTTATCCTTTTTCTATCCGCTCTCTCCTCTTTACTCCTACGCCCTCCACTTTCTCTTCTATCATATCCTCTACCCACTGACAAATACCTTTCTTCTCGTCATCCCCTCTGTCACCTATTTCTATTTCCAACATACCCTCCACCTTGTCAAGATTTTCCTTCCTCAGCCCTTTCACTTCTTTTTCCCATTTCTCATCTCTGATTCTCAGGTCCTCCCTCATCCCCCGGATACAGATTTTAACACCCCAAAAGCCTTCTACTTCGACTGCTTCTCCATTTTTACGGGGGGAGGGGGGCCTTCGTATCCTTGCACTTTTTTTAAACGGACTCTCTACCGCTCTGTTCTTCGTACTCTCTTAGTTGTCTCTCTTTCTCTTCAAGAGATCCTCCCCCTCTTCGCCTTCTCGCTTCCTTCGATTCGCTTTTCCCCTATCCCCGACGCGCCACTCGACAACCATGGTTCAGCTAATTCGATGCTCAAATGCGTTAGACATTTATTGAAAAAATGATTGCCCTACTTTTAATGCATTTAGGCATGGAAATTTTACATACAAGTATCCGTATAAATAAAAATTGGCATTTACCTTCTTATGTTATTATTCTATTTTTCAATTAGAATTCGTTGACACACGACTGGTGTCCTTGCTGACATGGCGTTGCCAGTCCATAATATCAGTGCTACCATACTAACAATTTCAAAGTTTACTACACATTCGCAAACTTATTATGTTTAAAATCCCTAAAAAGGACCCCAGCTCGACCTGCTTCTTTCTTTGAAGCTGAATACGATTTTAATACTGACATGGCACTAATTTCAACGAGCGCGCTCTGACTGTCTTTTGACTGGTGTCGACTCATATCTAAACTTTACGGGCGGCGCAACCAGCGTGGTAATATAATCAATTATTCCTTATATATCCCTATTATAAAAAATATTGTTTGCTGATTCCACCATAATAAACGGAGGATCGCGAGAATCTCTGATCAATTCAATGTACTTTGCCATTGTTTCAATTTGCTCTCGTTTTTTTCATTTTCCCTGCGAGAAAAAACCAAAATTTCGTTCACACTGGCTATAGAAGTAGAACAGCGAACAGGAAAAATATGCCAGCTTTCAATATTAAAATCTATGCATAGTGTTAAGAAGAAAGCAAATACTGTGTAATTTCGATTTTGTCCGTCTGCTGCATCAGCAAAAAGTACAATATTTGTGAAACGAGTTTCATCAAATTCTTTTTCAATTACGTGTCAATAAAAACTGCACACATTATTCCCCCCCCCCCCTTCAAACTACTTTCTAAGAAAGCAATCATCTAACTTTTTTTTAGGTAAATAAGTGTACGTTAAATAAACCTAACGGAACTAATCTTTTATAAAACTGTTTTTAAACGATAATTTTTTTAATGGAAGATTTTGCGCGTAATCGAATTCACAGCAAAATACATTTTCTTCTGAAAGCAGTTCTTTTCTTACAACCTGATATTCTCAAACATTTTTTTTTTGATACGCAATTCTATCAGATTGTAGAGCTTGTAATGAACTTAGATATCATTCATTGCAAACTTTTTTTTTCTGTAAGTTAAATGAAAAATTAATTTGATGTTTGAAGAAATTGCTGCAGGTATTTTCCTGCAAATCTTGTTCACTTCCTGTCATAGCAGCATAAAACTCTAAAAATTTCTCATACATTTGGTGCAAATTTATTTCCGGATTGAGTATGTACTTTAGAGATGTCGTCTTTCTACTAAAGTGAGATTGCTGATGTGGCATAGACAGACAGTCAACTTTTATCAATTCCTTGACATCATCAGTCAATTTGGCGCATTAATTTCTCAAATTGCCTCTCTTATCATCTAAACTTTCTTTAGCTAAAATCTTTTTCTGAACGCATTCTAACCTTCGTTTCCCTATGTATATATTCAAAATTGTACACAAAGACTATTTGCATACAACAATATTTTTTCATCAGTTGACAAGTAATATATCCTAGAAGAACCTTGGGATTTGCTTCCCATCATAGAAATTTGAAAATTGGTTTGGATAATAATTGTATTGTTATACACTATAATTTTTTTTTCACTGAAGCTAAATCTCGCAATCCTATTTTGTTTTTGCAAAAAGCTGCAATGTTTTGGCTACTTTTGAAATCAGGAAGGTTGAAGGACGTTGGGCAGTCATCTAATGTTTGATTAATCCACCTTTGAGTTAATTGCACTGCCGTATAGGGAAAAACGTCCCAATTCGTCATAATACACGCATAAAGATCTGTCGCTCGCTCAAAGTTTAGCGTTCACAGTTTTTTACCGACTAATTTATTTGAAAAAAACCTTTGCAGAAAACTTCTTTGTACCTTTCTGAATAACTTTTCAGAAGGAAGATTTTGTTTTCTAAAACTTTCCTCGATAAGCTAAATGCTCAAACGTTTCGTGGAACGAATTATGCATTAGCTCAGAAAGTAATTTCTTATACTATAAGGAATGTTTCCTCTGAATTTTATGGAGAAATTTGAAAAATTGTGGATTTGAGCACGAGTTGAAGACAAAAATCGAATTAAAAAGCAACATTTAAAAAACTTGTTTTTTGCGATTTGTTGAAAAACTAAAAAATATACGATTTTCTTCTATAGAAAAAAGATGCGGAATGTAATAATCTACGATAATATGTTTTAAAATTCAAAATTTCAAATTTTTATTTTCAGACGTCAGGGGCCAACTCTGCCGCGCGAGAAAAACCTACGTCTTGTTCTTACATGGGGACACTTAATTAGCGATTCTGGTTTCCGTAGGAACCGTCTTTAGTGACTAATCTACAAGTGTAAAGAATTTTAAATCGAAATTTGCAACGGTGTTGCCGGTTGTTGAGTCTCAAAAGTACAAATTTGAATTTTGTATAGTAGATTATTATACATTGATTTAAGAAAAAGAAATAAATGAAGTTGACTTTTCTCTAACAACTTTATACGTATTAAGGCCCGTGGGATCGATGTGACCCATTGCGCTTTGCTTCCATTTGTCATTTTACAACAACAAAAAATGAAGTCATTGAAACGACTAGGTTCTACTTCTGCAAAGTAAAAATTAATTACGGTTAAGGTCTTGCCGAAATAAAAGATCGTCTATAATTTCGGAACGTTTCCGAAACATTCTTTGATTTCCTTTTGGAGTCCTCAAATCTCCCACGGCCCCTGTATAGGACTAAATAAGAGCAGTCGGTAATGGGAAACAAAATATTTTAATCATTTTTGCCCTTATAATCTATTCAGTCCTATTGTGACCTAATCGGGTGCTGGCCAGCACCATAGAAACCAACGTTTTTTTCAAGTGTCGCATTAAATAATTTTTTTGTACATTTCCAAAAATAGCCATAGTGTTTAAAACTACACAAGAGCGCCTGTATACGAGCGATTGATTTAATAATTCCAAGAACTGCCAGCTCACGCAGTTACACAACCACCAGTTTACAATAGAATGTTTAAGCTTCCAATGACTGACTTAATAGCAAGACCATTGCGATGCAACTCCAGAAACTGCTCTTGTATTGGCGTTTTTGTGTATCAGAAATAAAAAATGAACTATTCCAAAAATGAAATTTTTTATCAGTGTTTTTGGGCCCTAATCTCGTGCAGGCTAGCCCCTCAGAACCAACAAAATTTATAAGTGTATCAGTAAAATATTTGTTGTACATTTCGAAAAAGATCTAGAGTGTTGAAGAGTTTTAAAAATGAAAAAAAAGTGTTTTTGAAACAACTGCGTGCGCAGTTCGGTATCTGATGCCCGCGGAGCGTGCGTAAAATGCCCGATTCTCAAATGTTATATCAGAATGCATTCGTACACACCTAGCCGCTTGCGAATAACATCGGCAATTTAGAGTGCAGTCTCATGAATGTAGATTACAACTTTTAAATTTAATATTTTTTGTACATTTTCATAAATATCCAAGGTGTTTAAAAGTGTTAAAAAGGTACTTTAAAAGCAAAGATTTTTTTCTTTATCTAGACAGTCTTTGAAATAATTTTTAACGTCAATGATCTTAAATAGATTTTCATAAGCCCGACTGACTAGCGCTAGATTAACTCACCCAGACGAGCTCTATAGATTAGCTTTTCCAAACTAGAGTTTGATCATAAAAAAAACCATGCTATATGCGAATGAGTGACTATTTTAACATGGCCATCTTATAACTAGCAGTAGTTTAGTGCGTAGTGCGCGTGGTTATATTTTTTCTCTAGTAAAGACTGTACGCCATAAAATATAAGAAGCAAGCCGTATTTAACTTCATAAAAAAATAACTTTCTAAAATAATTGAACAGAAAATGCCTCGTAGCCAAAAGGGATACAACGATATAACGTTATATATATATATATATATATATAACGTTACGTAATTTATGGACAGCCCCTTATGGTTATACTAATGGCGAAATTTTACCAATGTACCGTAAAGATGTTTGTTGAGACTACATGTTCTAGAAGGAAACTAAAATTAAATTATTTTTTGATAGAAACGGGTTCTTTGGGGCGTCCACTTAACTGATGTTACTGGGCTAGAAAATCTGGTATCGAAGATGAGTAGGAAGAATAATCGTAAGAGTGTAAAAGTAAAGCAGTAGTACCGGTTGGCGGTCGGAGGTCCCCTACTTTGTGTCTGTAGTCAGGGTTGAAGCAATGAGGTCTGCATGGCCCAGCCACAGCCTCCTACATCTGCATAACCGGTAACCTGGCTAAACTCTTACCAACGTTGGAAAGTGAAGCCATTTCAAGTGTGGCTGATCAGCTTCGCAAACATGTTATATCCTATTAGGTTTGCAAACTCTATAGATCGTGGACCAGTCTTTTCGATCGCGTATCCACTATACAGTATACATACTCACACACGCATACACGCGCGCGTACGCTCGCACAGTTAGTATGCACAACATATGTACGAAAGCACTGGTTTCTTGAGCGAAATGAAAGAATCGGGACTCTTAGTAAAAGCGTAGGCGCAACACACGCAACGACCGATGACGACATATATATATATATATATATATATATATATATGCATAGTAATGTCAAGATTATAGTAGTCATAGGGAATATGATGATTATAACTTTAGCATACAATGCAACCCGTTGTGTATCTGCCTAATGCAAAAAAGTATTACAAAGGCGATTTTAATTAGGGTTTCAAATCTCCCGCGCTTGAGATCTTGCGCTGCATAGTCAAAGGCTCCGAGACTCAGAAGACGTGCGCAAAGACGTATATAACCTAATTCTCAAAGAAAATGATGCTCCCCAGGTTTCTATGCGCATTTCAAATAAATAACTAGTTAAGAATTTAGAAAAAAGTGTAACACAACATTAAAAATTGTTCACAAATACTGTTGGGACGTACATTACGTGTTTTTTTTAATTGGAGTTGGTTTTCACTAATGTAACGGTACATGAGTGATATTTGTCGTTTGACAAATGTCAAAATAATTGTATTTCGAACTTAATTAATTAATTAAAGTAAATATCTGCAGGTTGCAGGTGATTAATTGGTAATGAAATCTGCTGTTTTGCTTATTGTATTAAATATGAGAATCAAACAGTTTTGATGACATGAGTATCAGTAAATATCATTAACTGTAAGTGTCCTTTTTTTAAATAATCACTGCAAATACTAGTGCTCGGTTTGATTTATGTTAATAAAAAATTTGATGTATTCCAATGATTGCATTATACCTAAAAGAAATAACAGGTATTGACAAGTAAGATAAGTAATTTCGTACTTTTAGAACGTAATATATCGTAAGTTTAATTCAATTCTTAATATTATCTTATTTATAATTTTTTTCCACAGATTCACAAATTTGTAAACATGGCTACTGCAACAAAAAAGTAATTTGTATGTTTATAAAAATTTCAAAGATGAATCTGCGAATCAAATGATGAGGGTTAAGAAGCGGCAAATTATTCCTATAAACTGGGTCTCCAGCGACCTTGAAAACCTGGACTTCTCCTGGAATTTTTTACGAGAACCTTAAGTTAATTTTGTTTTATTTTGAAATAGTTATTTTATTGAAATAGGAAAAGTAATTTAAATCCTTTAGTCTATTAAAAAAGAAACATCTCATTTCGAATAAATCTTGATACTATTTTATTTTTTATTTATTAAGATATAATTTATCTTGCATTACACAATAAGCACAGAGATTTCTAGGCATTTTTGGTACACTGTACAAATTATTTTATAGATTAAAAGGAACAGATTTTAACATTGCGATTATTATATAAGTTTTTTATTTTGTCTCCGCAAATATAGAACGTTAAAGTATAAATTTTGTATGATATTTAACTTAAAAATTATAAAAATCATTAGCTCAAATCTTCGATCTTAACTCAGTTCCAGCATTAGAATGAATCCTGGCCATATAATGGATTTTTCGAGAGTTTCACCACTCGGTTTCTTGAGTATACACCAGATTACACTAAAGATACACTAGATATACACAATAAAGATTTCAAAATGTTTCGAAGATTGTAAAATATTTAAAAGGATTTTGAACATTTCACAAAGGCCTATCTACTAGATTTTTAATATCACATAACAATTTGACAAAGCTTTTAAACGGTTTAAAGGGTTTCAAAGATTTCAAAAAGGAATTTTAAAAAGGTTTTAACAATTTTAAAAAATTTTAAAATTACACTACACCAGATGTCAAAGTTTATAAAAATTTTGAAACGATTTGAAAACGTTTCAAAACGTTTTAGAAGATTTGAAAATATTTTAGTATTTGTAGATTTCAAATAATTCAATGATTTCAATGAATAAAAAATATTTTACAAAGATTTAAATCTTTATAAAATCTTTTCAGACCTTCCAAATTTTTTAAAAACTTTGACATCTAGTGTACTGAAATTAAATTTTTTTTTAAATCTTTAAAAATTTTTAAAATCACTTTTTGAACTCTTTATAACCCTTTAAACAGTTTAAAAATTTTGTGAAATTGTTATGTTAAATTTAAAATCTGGTATACATGCCTTTGTAAAATGCTCAAAATCCTTTTAAATATTTTTTAATCTTTCAAACATTTTGAAATCTTTAGTGTGTCTATCTAGTGTATCTTTAATGTAATCTGGTGTAAACTAAAAAAACCAACTGGTGAAACTTTCGAGAAATCCGTTATATGGTCATGAGTAATTCTAATTCTGAAACTGAGTTAACATCGAAGATTTGAGCTGACAATTTAAAAATTTTTGAGGTAAATATCATAAAAAGTTCATACTTCAACATTCTATATTAGCGGAGACAAAATAAAAAAATTATAGAATTATTCACAATATTAAAAATCTGTTCATTTCAATCTATAAAATAATTGGTACAGTGCACAAAAAATGCCTAGAAATCTCTGTATTTATTCCGTAATGAATAAAAGATAAATCATATCTTGATAAATAAAAAAATGTAGTATCAAGATTTTTTTGAAATGAGATGTTTCTTTTTGATAGACTAAAAATTCCAGAAAAAGTTCAGGTTTTCAAGTTTATAGGAATAATTCGCCGCTTTTTAACTCTCATCATTTGATTCGCAGATTAATCCCTGTAATTTTTATAAACATGCAAAATGAAAGAACTTATCACACTTGTGAATAGCTGTTATTCCTTCAAGATATATTGCGTTAATTGGTATACATAAAATTTTTTTGTAAACCTAAATTAATCCGTGCACTAGTATTTGCAGGGATTTTTTTAAAAAAAGGCACTTTCAGTTGATGATATTTACCGATACTCTTTTCGTCCAAAGCGTTTGATTCTCATACTCAATTCAATAAGTTAAACAGAAGATTTTATTACCAATTAATCACTTGCAACCTGCAGATATTCACTTTAATTAATTAATTAAGTTTAAGTACAATGATTTTGACATTTGTCAATCGACAAATATCACTCATGTACCGTTACATTATTGAATACCAACTCCAATTTTTAAAAAAGACGTAATGCACGGCCCAACAGTATTTGTGAACTCTTTTTAATGTTGTGTTACACTTTTTTTGTAATTCATAAGTTATTATTTATTTGAAATAACGTTGAACCCTGGATAACATAACCTTCTTTTTTAATTATTTTATACGTCTTTGCGCACGTCTTCTGAGTCTCGGAGTTTTTGACTAAAGTTTTGAGTTTTTGATTAAAATCGCCTATGTAATACTTTTTTGCATTAGACAGATACACAACGGGTTGCATAAAGTTATAATCATCATATTCCCTATGACTACTATAATCTTAACCTTACTATATATATTTTTGTGCATGCCTCTATTTCTGATAATATTGATACGTACCTTGACATATCGGATATCAGCATGATTTTTCTATAATTTCTGTTAAAGATAAACAGAGTGGCATACATATATATA
>JAAAKG020188814.1:0-24914 GCA_010014905.2 Druon quercuslanigerum | reverse complement strand
GTAATCAGCGCATCAAAATACGTAAGTATACGTACTTTCAAGAAAATCGTCGGTGGGTGCTATTCGGAAGTATATCCGAATTCCAATTTTCGTACAGTGGGCTATAAATATCTTTGACTAAATAAATATTTACCAGAACCAACAGAAAATATTTAAGAAAACGTCGAATTTAAAAAAAAACATAAAGGTCCAAAAAAATATTTAAGTTTATAACTAAAAAATATTAACTTTCAATTAAAAAAGTTTAATTTTAAAATAAAAAATAATGGATTTTAACAAAACACTTCAATTCTAAACCAAAAAGGTAAATTTTTAACTAAAATGATAATTCTCCAACTAAAATAGCTAAATAGTTTTGAAAATTCATTCTTAACCCCCCAACAAAACGAGACCAATTTTCAACTAAAATGGTGAATCGTCAACAAAAACGATAAACTTTTGAAAAAGGAGTTCAGCTTTCAACCAAGTTGGAGACTGTCAATTAAAGAATTTAATTTTTTTGCCAAAAAAATCGAATTTTCAACTCAAAAAGAATGCCTTTCTAGCATAATTGTTCAATTTTTAACTAAAATGATGAATCTTAAACTGGAGTAGGAAAATTTTCAATTTAAGAAATTGATTTTCTACCAAAAAAGCGAATGCTTGATAAAATAGTATGATTTTTATCGTAAGAGATGAATTTGAAACTAAAATGATGATTTTTAACTAATCGAAAAACAAAATTTCAGCCACAGATAGTAAAATTTAATTTTCAGTTTAAATAAATGAATTTCCATAAAACTAGTTAAATTTTTTACCAAAAAAATCATTATTAAAAAAATGGAATAGCTGATATTTTAATAAAAAAGCTGTTTATTTTAAATAAAAAAACAATGAAGCTTCGAACAGAAAAAAGTAATTTTCAACCAACATTTTTTCAACGGACAAAAATACATTTTTAACCAAAAATAGAATAGTTACATTTTGAAGACACAAAATGAATATTTAACTAGGTAAAAATAAATTTCTAATAAAATATGATGAATCTGAATGTAAATTTTTTTTTAACAAAAGAGTTTAACTTTTAATCAAGAAGTTGAATTTTTAAACAAAAATATAAATTTTTAACCAAAAACTGAATATTAAAATTTTCAGTTACAATAATAAACTCTTAACAACAACAAAAGTAACTTTCAAATTATATTTTCAGTTAAAAAAAACTTTTTTCTTTTTAAAACTTCTATAGATTTATCTAGTTGCGATTCGCGCATTTGGAAGATTTACAACATTCTAGGCCCACTAAGGAATATTTTGTGCAATTTTTATGTCAGGCCTGCGTAAAAAATTCAAATTTCCTTATATTCTTATACTATGAAATTTTTTTAAACTCAAAAGCTTAGTTATAAAATTTCAATTTGCATACAGTACAGAATTACAATACCAACATTTTATTAATTTCTATATAGATTATTTCAAAGTCTGATCTTTGGATACAAGAATAATACAAAATATTTCAAATTTCAGTTAAAATTAAGTTACAATTTCAACGTGGTGATAATTTTTTTCAGTCTCTTATCATTGATATTTTTTGAAATTATTATTTTGAAAAATGAAACAAATTTTTTTTGCATTTTTTCCGATTTTAAACAAAAAATGTCTAACACTTTGTGTTATCGCATTTTCAACAATAATTTTCTATGAACAGGTTAATTTTTTTGAATCAATATTTTGTTATTCTCATTCAGCATCTCCATGTCTCAGAATGAAGCAAACGTTTTAGAATCAAACAAACTTCTCAGCATCAAAACCTATTTTCTCGCATTTACAAAATTAATCTCTCGAAAGTATGCTTTTCTTTTATTCAGATACAAGAAAATTGAATTTTTTATTGCAATCCAAAAAATAATTTTGAAGAAAATAGACGAATTTTTAAGAAAATAATTAAATTTTAAACCGAATAATAGAACTGATAACCAAAGGTGATGATATCTAACTGAAAAATATAATATTGGGCTTTTTGAGTAAGAAGAATTAACTTTCAACAAAATTTCAAAAGAAAAGATAAATTTTTCAACAAACAGTCCGTTTGTTTTTTTAGAGAGCTGATCATTATTTATTAACATAATTTTCATTTCTCTCTAGGACTTCTTAAATTCTTGACATCTTTTTATCAACTTCATGATACCGCATTTGTAAAAATTCTGGAAATTTTAGATGAAAACCCGATTTAAGTGATTGTTAAAACTCTCCTTATCAGTGAAGGTTTATCCATTCAGGAAAAATAGCTACTCGAAAAGAATATTTAATCTTTAACTATGACATTTTGTCTCCCTCTCGATATTCACCTGACTTAGCACCCACTGATTTCCATTTATTCCAAACGTTACAAAATTCCCTGAATAGAAAATTGGTTTTTTATCAAAAAAAAACCCACACTTTTTATGAACGCGGTATAATGAAGTTGGTGAAAAGATGACAAGAGTTCATAGAGAGAAATTATGTAACTGATTAGGCTTTCTTTTCTATAGGCAACAAATAATTATCAATTGTCTGCAAAAAAACGGAACGGACACTTAAAAAAATAACTTTTTCCTGAGAAAATGTTCTTTTTTACCTGATTAGAAGATACTGTCGAAACTAAAGCGACTAATAGGGCAAAAAAAGCCAACGTGATGTGCATTCTTGGATAGAATCAACGGCGATCAGGTGATGCGATTCCTTATACCTTCCAACGTGCGTATGACACTATACGCGTATTGTTTTAATTCGATCGGCCAAACTACCGGCCCACTCGACGGACACTTTCACACAGGCTTCAATCCCTGTCCCACATCTTTATTTATACGGAATACTGGACAAACTAGTACTCCGAGTGAAAATTTAGGCTAGTCGTATGCTAATTTCTGGCCAATAAGTTTCGGACGTAAAATCGAAAATCGCCAGTTTATAAAGCATCATTTATGTTCGAAAGCAGAAGATTGGGCAATGTGTTTTTGTCTAATAATAATTTATTGCCTGACTGGTCATCTTTTGGGAATTCCAGTTGACCAGGGTGTTGTACTTAAAAAGAGAAAATCCAAAAATCTTTAGATTATGGCCATATAGCCGAAGTATCGTTACAATATGAGATAATAAATCTTATAATCATCAATTCGTATTTTTTATGTAATAAAAGTTAATTATAAATATTTTTACAAGTCTTAATTTTAAAGAGGAGATTATTGTACTTTTGACAGTGACCTTACACCAGTTGCTCAGTGTCAGCATGTGAGATTTGTTTTGAAAGAAATGAGAACAAGAGCATGTGGAGTCTCTGTAAACTGTTTTCATAGGTCAGAAAATATCGTAAAGTTGGATTAAAAATGAAGATAAGAGACAAACTATTCTGACGCTTCAGAAGAGAAAAGTGATCCATACTAACAGAAAATTATCTAAATGAAATAAAAATATTCGTTATATTACAATCGATAGTTTATCTTGCGAATCTTCTGGAAGAAACATAAATAATAATTTTAGATGTTAATTTTGTTTGTCTACTGGTCTATATCAATATTATTAAAATAATTGATAAATCTTAAGATTGTGAAAAAAATGTCTCTATCTCCTCTGGGAACCCAGACATTTTTTTCACAATCTTAAGATTTATCAATAATTTTAATAATATCGATATAGACCAGTAGACAAACAAAATGAACATCTAAAATTAATTATAAAATATTCCCTGGTCAATAAACCTAAGATCAACAATCATAAATAATAATAATAATAAATTATAAAGTTCTTTGCGAATACGAGAAATATAGGAATTTCAGAATTCATAGTCAAAAATTCTCTCAAAATATTGGAAATAAGGGGATTTAGAAGAAAAATAAAGGAATAAAAAGAGAATAAATTCTTTTGAATAACATTAATGTAGGCACTATATTTTAAATCAAACAGAATTAATTTTCAATGCCAAAAATGTGTTTTCCATCTGAAAAGTTGAATTTTTTGAAAAAAATTGAATTTTAGGCAAAAAAGTTTCAACGAGAATGTTAATTTTAAACCATAAAAGATGAATTTTCAATCCAGAAGGACAGATTCTCTATTCAAAAAGACGAATGTTCTAAAAAACATTTAAATTTCCGAACAAAAAATATAATTTTGAACTAAAATAGTAGAATTTATTTAATATTTTAAACCGTAAAAGATGACATGTCTATCAAAAGTTGAATTTTTAATCCAAAAGGACGGAACTTCTATCCAAAAATACGAATGTTCAACAAAAATATACAATTTTTGATAAAAAAAGATAACTTAATGAAAAAATAATTTATATTCTAACAAGATAACTAAACATTGAATAAACGAGAAGATTTTATAACCAAAAAAAAATAATATTTAATCAAAAATGACGGATTTTCTATCCAGAAAGTTGAATGTTTAGGAAAACAGTTGAATTTTGGACCACAAAAGCTGTCTTTTTAGAAATGAGTTAAATTTTCAATAAAATAGGGTAATATACAACCAAATATTAAAATGTTTAACCAAAAGAGATGATTTCTCAACCAAAAGTAAAATAACAAACTTTTCGAATAAGAATAATTAACAGAAAAAATTTATACTTTTAAACACAAATTTGAATCTTTAACCTAGGAATAGAAATCTTCAACCAAATGATCAAATTTTTAATAAAAAAAGATTAATCTTAATGAAATTTTAGAATTTTTTATTACAAAGAAATAACTTCTAACTATAAAAGATGATTTTTTAACCAAAAAGATCAATTTTACCAGAAGATATATTTTCAATCCAAAAGAAAAAATTTTCGATCCAAATTTCCAAATTTTCTATCATTTCTATTATAAGCCCAAAATACAACAAAATACCTTTTTTAATACAACGAATTAACTTGCAATCTAAAAATATTATTATTTGAGAAAATAGTTGAATTTTCAACAAAATAATTTAATTTTCAGCAAAATAGTATAATATTTAGATAAAAGAGATGAAACCTAAGCCAAAAATATAATAATGGACTTTTCGAAGAAGAAGTATTAACATCAATAAAAAGTTGAATTTTTAAACAAATAGTTGAATATTCAACGTGCGAAGATAAATCTTCAACCAAATAATCACATTTTTAAACAAATAAGACGAAACTTCAACCAAAAACCGTTTCATTTTTAAGAAGATAGATGAGTTTTCAAGCCAAAAAGACAAATCTGCTGGAATATTATACTTTTTATATAAAAATTTTTAACCTTCAATCGTAAAAGATAAACTTTGAACTAAAAAGATAAATTTCAATATAAAAAAATGGATTTTCTATTCAAAAAGACGAATGTTCAACAAAAACTTGGAATTTTCATCTAAATAATAGAACCTTCTTAAAAGAGACTAATTCTAAACCAAAAATACAATAGTAAACTTTTTAAATAAGAAGCATTAACTTTCAATTAAAAACATGAACTTTTTTAAATAATGGAAAGAACATAAATGCAGATTTCGAAATTAAAAATAATTAATTTTTAAACAAAAATAGTTGGATTTTCTTAGAGGGAGAAAAAAAGAGGTATACGAGAAAGAAAATTAAGTATGGAAATGATAATTTAATTCTTTAAATAAGAAATATAATAGAAGTTATACAATGACATCTACAATCAAGATCCGCAGGTCGCGTATTTCTTAAACAATTTAAAATTTTTTTCACCGACAAATAATATTTAAACAAATAAAGGTACAAAATTGCCTATTGCAGCTTTGTGAGTTTTGATCTAAAGAAAACTATAAACAATTTTCATAAACCAATTCTTGCTAGTATTATTTTATGATAAAAAAATAGCATAAGTTAACAATTACTTTTTTTACAAAATTTTTATAAATGAATTCTTAATAAATGAGTTTTCTTTATCGTTAAATTGATTTTGCTGACCACCTATAATGATTAGCAATTAATATATATATATATGTTTGTTATAAATAATTTATTTAGACAAAAACTAAATGCTTAGCAATTTTTCATTAAAATGAAACTAGCATATTGCAGTGACAATTGATATTTATAATGATAAATATAAAATCACGTTACAAAATTTTAAATAAATAAATAAAGATTCTTTGATTTCTCGATCAAGTTGGTTTATTAGCACAATTAATCTTACCACAAAAATGATTATAGACAAAATAATTTTTTTCTAAGATCAAACGCCAGGTTGTGACATTTTTTAATAAAAATTGTTATCAACAATTACAAAAATGGTTATTTAGTGTATCATATCTTTTTTCTAAATCAATCATCGCAATAAGTGTCATTTTAATAATAGTTTTAAACAAATTCCTACGAGGAAACAGCCAATCGGAACATTTCTGTAAAGAAATTGTTGTTAAAAATCTATATTATTCACGTTTTATAACGCTAAGAGTATAAAAATGCCTTTTAAGAAAAGCGTGAATCACTTCTGGTCGGAAAAATGTATTTAGTTGTGAGAAAAACTCGTTTATTGAGAATTTGTTTATAAAAATGTTTATATAAACAGAAAATTTTAACTTATACTAATTTATCGTTACAAATCATGACTATACATTATTAGAATTATTTCTGTTCTTTGAGTAAAGATGCAATAATTCGAGCTAATAGTGAGTTTCATTCTGTACTTTTTCTGAGATAAAAATTTACGAAGCTGAAATAGCCAATTTTGGCAATTAAAATAAAAAAACGAAAGACACATTTTTCTTAAAAATATAATTCTGAGCATTTCTAAAAAAAACTTATAAATCGGTTCAGAAATACAACCTGTGGGCGTTGGAAAAAATGACCAAATAGAACAAAAAATTTGTTTAAAAATAATAATAAATTTTTCTATAAATAAAAAAATAACGAAATAATGGCCATTTTTTTCTATTTGATGTTCCCGGTGCTTGTCAATAATCGAAAAATTGTTGTAATCGCCTTAGTTTCATAGATTTATATTACATAAAGATATTCTTTCATCATACAATACAAAAATTGCTTATAAACAATTTACTTGTTGAAAATACTTTTTTTATCATTTTCAATACTTTTTCGTTTTTTAAGTTATATTACAAGACATTTGGATAGAAACAATATTATAATGAAGAAAATTTCTCAGAATATTATTTTTTGTAATGTAACATAAACAATTTTATTTAAAAAATGCATTACTCAGCTATTCTTCCACAAAAATTTTTTCACGCCAGTTTTTAAGTTAGAAATCTCATGATAATTTCAGCAACATTCATGATTAGTTCATTAATTTTCTGTTTTTTGAACAAATTTAATAAACAAATTCATTACTCCGGTATATTTCGACGGAAAAATTAGGTTGTTTCAGTGTCAGTCTTTCTATTTGAAAACTTTGTATTGTGCAGTCAATGGTAATTTCGTCAACACTCATATTTAGTTAATAAATTAATTGTCTTTTTAAACCAATTTAATAATTGAATGTATTATTTAGGCATTTGAAATCCTTTGATTATTTTATTAAATGATCCTCAGAATTAATTAAATAACAAAATTTAAAGATTTCAAAAATCTATTTAATGAAATAGAATTGAATTAATTTAGAAAAATTTAAGTAAATAAAAAAATCAAAAGGATTTCAAAGAATTAAAAGAATTCAGGGTGAATTAAAAAAACTAATTTCAATTCTCTTTGAACGTGTAAAATCCTAAGAAATAACTCATGTTCCTTGAATAAGTTTTTTGAAATCAACTAAAATATTATAAATTTCCGCGACATTCTATGAAATCTGCTGATGAAGTTTCCTGAAACCATGGCAAATTTATTTTAAAATTTATTATGAGTTTTTTAAAAAAACCCTTACAGCCACAGAAATCTTGAAAACCCTTATAAAATTTCGTGAAATCTTTTAAAACATCTTAAAACTTTATAATAATAAGAGGTGTGTAGTCGTTTATTCGAATTTTTAATAAAAATGTATACAAGCTTGGTATACTGGATTTTTTGAAATAGAATAAATTAAATTTTACATAAAACCGGAAATCCAATTTTCCAAGCGTGACTATATTGAGAATTCGAATAAACGACTGCACACCTCTCGTAATAACTTACAAAACCCGTAACCAACAATATTTCAAGCGCTTTGGAATCCGTTCAAATTAATCAAAATAATTTAAAAATACCTTGGAATCTTTTAAAAGTTCCTTAAGTAGCCAAAGTCCTATGAAATCATTTCAAAACCCTTGAAACAATTAAAAGCTCTTGAAAATTCTTCAGAATTGAAAAAAATACCCTAATATCTTGAAAATCCCTTCAAAATATTGAAGCCTATTAAAAATTTCCCCGAATCTTAAAAAATGCTCTGAAATATTTCAAAATAATTCAAGACAACTCAGAAATAGGTATAGAATACGAGTACGTACTGAATAGTTATCAAACCGTTAGTTATTCTTAAAAAAGTATCTAAAAAGTGATAATTTCTTTTAAGCCCCATTATGAGCTGCAAATAGGGTACCATAGGGACAAAATCTTGAAAATAGGGTACTTTAGTGACCTCATCTGTATATGGGATACAATCGTGAATATAGGAATCAGTCTGTATTAATATATAAAATAAAGTATCAAGATTTACAACTTTCTTTAAAATTTCATCGGCTTTTTTATGAAATTTTTTGCGCGCAAATTGGTCAATATTTATGGGCTCTAGGTCATTTCGAACCAAAAAAGTAATTTGTTCTTAATAATTGCCCACTTGGCGATCAGCTGATTGCTTGTGCATATTAGCCTATACATCTGCGGAAAAAAAAAAATAAAAAGAGTTAAGGGAGAAGATGCTCGATTTATTAATGATGATAATGAGCATGAATTTTGCGACCTCGTTCTGTATTTTTTCGATGGTTTAAGCCAGACTCATATCTCAGAAGGACGCAATTAGACCTGGGATTCATTTCTTATCACGAATTTGTCGCGTAGACTAAGATAATATGTTTCAGGGCAGATTGCATAGACTTACCTGTAACCCACAACAGTGGGTCAAGGTATATGGGTCACGCCCTCATGCGGGCGAGGCGCCTCAATTTAATGTCTTGACGTATACCTGTTGACTCTTTTTTTTATCAAAAGCCTTGCTTTATTTAAGTTCATTAAAAGACACCAGGGTCACATCAGGAATTTGGCCGCATCAAGGTGGCCGAAAAACTTCATTTTCAAAATTCCCTCATTTTTTGCGCAATTAATTATGATTCGAATTTGTACAGTAATTTTTTATGTTGTCAAATTTGGTTAATAAGTAGATTAAAATTTCTTGCATTCTATATTTTAATCTTGTAAAAAATCAATAATGGAATTATAAAATTTAACAAGAGGCAATATTTTATAAGTTTCAAAGAAATTCCTACTGCAGTTTTTATATTTTTATCTCAGTATTATTATCAATATGGCCACGTAAGAAAACTAAATAGTTATATTTTCAAACAAAAAAGAATAAATATCAACCAAAAATATTTGCATTCTTCACCAAATAGTAAAATTTTTTACCAAAAAAGATTTAATTCTTGGCTCAAAACACAATAGAAGTCTTTTTAAATAAAAAATCTGAAACAAAAAACCAAAAAAAAGTTGCATTTTGAATGCTATAGTTAAATTTTTAGAACAAAAAGAGGAATCTTTTGGAATAAAGTTGAATTTTGAACCAAGAGACAATTGATTTTGAAAGACAAAAACTTTAATCTTGCAACGTTTTTAACACAGAATGTTTTATAAACGAAATAAAGCAATTGCAGATTCAATTTTTAACATTTCAAATTTAATCATCTATTTTAACAAATAAAAATTACTTTTTATTATATAAGATAAATTTTAAATCCAAAATGACGAATGTTAAATAAAATAGTTAAATATTTATTAAAATAGTTAAATTTGAAACCTTTAAAAATGTATTATTGAACAGATAGTCGAATTTAAGAAAAGGATTAAACTTTAAGATAAAATAGCTCCATTCTTAACCAAATAATTGAATTTGTTAGAAGACAGTAAAAGTTTAATATAAAAAATATGAGTTTTCAATCCAAAAACAGTTAAATTTTTTCAAATACTTAGGTTTTCAATAAAATAATAAAATATTCAACAACATAGTGGAATTATTAAGCTTAAGATTTAAAAGTTTTAGAAAAGTCTACTTTTAAACCCACAAAGATAAATTTTCATAAAAGTTTATTTTAAAAAATTTTAATTTTCAGTTAAATACACTAATTTTTATTGAACAAAAATTTTGAACTTGGAGAAAACAAGTTGAATTTTGAACTCTAAAGTAGAATTGTTGACAAAAAGATGAATTCTTAACAAAAAATAAAATAGTGGATATTTCAAACAAAAAGATGAAATTTGTATCAAACAAGATGAATTTTATAACTAAAAACGATTTTTTAGCAAAAAAATTAATTTTCTACCAAAGAAGATTATTTTTCAAAAAATAAATGAATTTTCAAACAAATTGTTGAAATTACAACTGAATAAGATACATGTTCAACAAAACAGGGAAAAGTTCAATATTCAGTGAAAAAACTTAATTTTCAACAAAATACTTGAATTTTGAACCAAACTGTTGAATTTTCAACCTACACAGGTAATTCGATTTTTTAGAAAAGAATTGAATTTAAAAAAAAAATGAATTTTTAATCCAAAAGCAAGAGTTTTCCATCTAAACAGACAATGTTCAACAGAATAGATGAATTTTGACCAAAAAATATTACTTTTAAACAAAATGCATAAATTTTTAAGCAAAAATTAAATTTTTTAACAACATAGTTACATTTTTTTACAAATACTTGCTCTTATGCCCAAAAAGATGAATTTTCCAATTAGCTTAACTTAAAAAAGAATGAATACTAAAAAAAATTAAAAGTTGATATTTTCGAACCTAAAAGAAAAATTTTCAAACAAAAAATTAGTCAGCCTAGAAAAAAAAGTTCATACAAATAATGTTGAACTTTCAAGAAGAAGGACGACTTTTTCAGGAACACTTTAATTGTTAATCGAATAAATTTTTAAAAAGATAGTTAAACTTTTAACCAAAGATATTAATTTTTAACTAGAACGATGAATCTTCAAGTGGAATATTTAAATTTTTAATTATAAAATAATTTATAACAAAAAAAGAGTTTTTAATCAAAGAAATAAACTTTTTACTTAAATAATCCATGGTTAACAAAAAATAATAAAATAGTTGTTATTATTACATTCAAGGACAATGCGACGTATTTTTGCATCATTTGATAAAAGAATGTTTACTATCTATAGTTATACAATTTAATGGTACAATAATAATAAATACAACCCTGAAAACGTCAGAATTACATTGTATGAGATAGTGCACTTATTGTCTGTCATTAAAATTCCCGTATATGCAATTGTTGAGCTAAGACCAGAAAAATAATGGTAAAAATATATATCTAAATTAAATATTTTAAAAAAATTTTTTATTAAGGAAAAAAAACTTGAAAACTTCTACAAAACTGAAGAGTTTGATTATCAAAATTAATATTTAAAAACTTAGTAAGTGTCGAAAAGTGTTTTCCTTATTAAGATTTCCACAGAAAAATTTCAAAAGTTAAATTTAAATTAAATTAATTAAATATTAATTTTAATTAATTAATTAAAAGTTAATTTAAATTCCTACTGCAATGTTATATACGACTTCGAGAACTAAGAATTCGAAAATGGCAGAAATGGCACCAATCTTTTCAAAAGTTTTAACTCCACGAAACAGTACTAAAAATTATAGAAAATTTTCTAAAAGAATAAAAAAATTATAACATTTAAAAAAATTTTGAATTCCTTCTTTCCTAAATCTTCCCGAAATGGCGTGAAACCAATTTCAATTATTTTTCAATACATCGAATAGAATTTTATAAAATCGAGCAAAATACTTCCATTTTTAGTTGTAACTAACATTAGGGTTAAAGTTGCAACTTTCAACATGAAAATAAAGCAAAAAAATAAAACTCTTAATAACTAATAATAAATAAACAATTTAAATCTGAAATATTTTTTCTACTTTTCGCTAGACTTTCTCTTCTAAAATTTTTCACAAATAAAAATTGAAATATTCTGCTGAATTTAATAAAAAATTTTAACAATTATTATTATTGAATTTAAAATGGTTTTAGTAGATGATTAATGAAACAAATTTATAAATGGTTAAAACAAAGATATTTCTAGCCAAACCAAGACGTTTAGAAATTTTGAGATTTTGAAATTGATAAATTATTTCACAGTTTTAATTACAATTATAAAGGTTATAAAGGGCTAACAGAAGTAAAATAAGTTGAATTAATATTAGAATCTTCTAATTTTTAGACTTTAAATTTTTTATCATTTTTATAATAATTTGTGATAGAAAGATGCGAAAATCCATGAATCGAGAAAACAGTTGGCACTTTCAAAAACAAAAATGACTTTACTCAAATAGCAATAGCATATTATATTAATTTGAATCAGTGAAATTTGTGCTGAAATTAATCAGTAAATTCTCAAAGACCAGTTTCTAAAAATTAAATCTAAATTTATTAAATTTCTAAAATTCAACTCAGATTTAAGAATAAACTTGGTAAATTTGGGTTCACCATAATAAAATGATGAGAAAGTATAAAAATAATTTTTGAGTAGATTGTGGCTGAGTGAACAAAATCTGTTCCTTAAATTTAACAAAAAACATACCTTTTTGAGTTTTCAAAAACATTTTGCACTTGAAGATGAATTTTAAATCACTTGAATTTCAACTCGAAAAGTTAACTCTTGTACAAAAAAACGAATACTAAAAAAATGTAATAGTTCATATTTTAACAAAGAAAAAAAAACTTCGAAAAAATAGTTAAATTTTCAGCGATAGTTGAACTTTCCAAAAACTAATTAAATTAAAATAAAAAATAGTTGAATTTTTCACTAAATAGTTGAATTTTCAACAAAAATGAAGCATTTTCTAAAAACTAAAAAATTTTCAACAAATAAATAAATATTGAAAAAGTTTTAATTAAATAAATTAAATTTATTTAAACTTTTAATTTGGACATAAGTACCAAATTTCTGAAATGCGTTCAATTAGCTTAAACTAATTTTTTTAACCTAACACATTTCTTTATAGAAGATTATGATTCAGTTTCATTTGATAAGTGGGTCAAAATCCAAGTGTGGTATTTTTGTTTAAAAAATGATTACTGCTTTTTGCCTGTTCACTGCACGATTCAATAAAGATGAGTAATGGCTCAAAAGTATTTCATGTTTTTTGTATTAAAAGATAATAAAAGTTCTAAAACTCTTCGTGTGTCACTAATTTTATTTTTCCAGGATGTTCCTTCAATGAATCGGTAGAGCTGAGTAAAAGCTCAAAAGCACTTTTTCGTTAAAAAAATTAAAATTCTACATTTTTTTGCGTCTCATGTAAAATTTGAGTTTTTGTATAGGTTCCTATACACCGCCAACTTAGTTTAATTATTTTACATTAACGCAAATGGAATACAAAATAAGAAATTCATCAACACTTTTCATTTGTAACATTCTTACACTCTTGTGTGAATTAATAATTATATCAGCCGTTTTCAAAAGTATATGGAGCAGTTTATACCTTATTTTTCTAGAAATTTTATGTCAAGAAGAAAAGATTTTTAACATAAATTAATTATTATATATTTTGCCATAAATAAGAAAGCGGCTTTTGTGAGACTTGCAGATACGTTTGCTTATTTCCATCAAGTTTTGATAACAGTTAAGTAAGCATAACATACAATTTAATATTTAAACTGCACTCTTATTTTCATTGACAATTTAGAATTATAATTTTTTTTCAAGTGCCCGTAAAGTAACTTATTATTTACAATTGAATATCTATTTTTATTAAGTAAAAAAATGTCCTCATAGAAGTTTAACGAAGCATAAACAGTTTGAGAGAATTTACTAAGTTCAAGGAAGTACTCTTTTTTCTTTTTGTTTTATCAATTTTCATTGTAAATTATTTTTAGATTTTTTTGCACTAGTAATTGAATTTCGGTCCTGGGTATAAAATCATAAAACCCGATTAGTCAAAGCATTTAGAATAGTTACTAATTTATAACCATTTTAATTTCTTTTTTCAGAGTTGAGATAGATGTTCAAAGCTGTTTCAATTTTTCGTATTTTTGATTTAAATAAATATAATTATTAATCAATTTTAAACTCCTTACAATCGCTTTTTTATTTTTTAAAACAATATAAAAATATATTAGTCAAGATTGAGCTAAACTAAAACAGAATATCTGTTAAATTAATCTACGATTACTTTAGCAATACCTATTTATCTGTTAAAAAAGTACATAGGTCCAAATTGTCACAATTAAAAAAATATTTTTAATAAACTAAATGCAACTTTCTTAAATAGAACAAAAATTACCTCAGTAACTAAGTGTTTTCCGAGACATGCTAGGATGTTTTCGCAGTCGAGACACAGACTGCTTCCAGGCATGCCATAATAATCTTATAATGAGCTGTCTCTCTTATAAGATACACTAGTTATGAATTTTAATTTCCATACTTCGCTAAAAGAATTAGGTTTCTGTAACAGAACCCAGTTATTTTTCGATTTTCTCTTATATTCCATTGCTTCTAAGAAAACACGTTAATTTTTTGTACAACTTATTTATGAAACTGAGAGCAAGGGCGCATCTAACTACGTCGACCCAATTTCATTATCTTAAATGACATTGACAACCCATCCAATATTAGCGTAGCATCACAATGTCTTAGAAAAATTGAATTTTTTAGATAACCTCTTTAGGCTGTCGGTTTATAATGTTTTATTCAATATTTATGTTTTTATTAACATTTTTATGTTTAAGAGATCCACAAAGATAGTTGAATCCTGATGAAATCTTAATCATTGTTCCGGGCATTTTTTTATGGAAAATTATGTATTCATCAGTGTTTCAAAATCAAAATTAAAAAAAAAAATTTTAAACACTACAACTTTTTATATTTGTTAATAGCTATTTTTTATTCAAGACAATATGTCAATAAAACGATGATGGTGGATTTAGAAGTAATTTTGTTGATTTAAACCAATTAAAACAAAAAGGGTTTTGATAAATGAAACAACTAAATTTTATGGGTTAATCACAGACGTTCGAAAATTCCATTTTTGGGTCCGTTTAGCAAAGAAGAATTCGTAGTATTTTTATGGCTGATTAAGCAAGTAGACATTTTTTTACCACAAACATTTCAGAAATTATAATTGGAACAAATTGTGGGAAATGAGAAATCGATCGTGATTTAGGATGAAAAATGAAAAATAAATATTTGACAACATTTTGAAACAACGCCAAAAAATTGGTTAATAATTTAATTAAATTATATTTGCCTTTAAGGACACGAAAAGTACCGCATTATGGGGCTAAGCGGAACATTTTTTTAATATCGTTATCTCAGAGTAAATTAAATAATAACATACATAAGCTATAAAAACAAGAGACCCCAATTTAAAAAATAATCCTTGCGATATTAGGATACATTTTCGTAAATAGAATTTTGCAATTATTTATCAAAGTATATTAAACTAAACGCGATTACTATAAATTAACAAGAATTTTTTAGTCAACTTAACCAAAATAGAGAAAACGACAGACTTGTGTAAATATGATTTTTATCAAACTGTATCTGCGAAACTCGAGCAAATAGCCTCTAAAATCAAGATTTACATTTATTTTACAGGGAAAAAACAAAATTCTTAAGGATTTGTATCTAGAAAAAATCAATCGAATTATAAAATATGAAATTATGAGTGTACCGGTTTGCACAACGTGTCCCGGTTAGTCCTGTTTGACGATAGTTGCATTTTTATATTTCTCTTGATTGGTTCCCATACTAACTTTTCACTTGCTAAACCCTTTTTCAATATAAAAATATCTCGTGTTTAAGTTGCGAATTTAAAAATTAATATGTTTAAAAATTAAACAATCTTTCTTATTAGTTCAAAAATGTTTACAAATTTTTTTTATACAGAAAATTTTTTGTTGAATTTAGAACGCTTTTAAATGTGCGAGACATTTTTTTGTAAACACACAAATATTTTGAACCTGAAATTTGTTTTAGAGCTTAAAATATTCCAAAGTTGCAAAAAAAGTTAAAATCTCAAAATCACAAATTTCCTAAATCGGGAAAAAAATTTTTCCGAAAAAGCACAATGATCAAAGGTTCCTTTAGTTCAAGCTGAGGAAATTTCAGAATCAACATACTCACATTTTTCCTAAATGCGCGTATTTTACTCAATAAAAAAAAGATTTTCTACACATTTTCGACAAATTCTAAATTGACAAAAAAACTTATTTTTAATTTCTTATTTTAAACTAGTATTCATTAGAAATATCCGTATATGTAAAAAATTCACTACAATTTTCGAAGCAATAGGAAAGATTTGTTGAAATTTCAAATCGAGAAAAAGAGGAAAATGTAACGGGCCTACTTAAAAGCTGATAAGTACATCTTATCTGGTACGACGGCCCTCATCTGAATAAAATCGAGTCAAGGGCTAAGCGTCGCTGATCGAATGAGAAAACTAAAAATCCATACGCACATTAAAAAAAATATTTTTTGATCAAAATAACATTTCTTTGAATCAAAGAAAAATATTTAATGGTTCTCAGTAGAGGAAAATTTTCTTCGATTGAAATTAACTTCGCTTGATTTAAATCAATTTCTTTGGTTTAAAAAAAAAGAATGATTGAAATAAAATTTTTCTTCAATTTATATTGATTTTCTACATTTTAAAGTTAGTTTTAGTTAAATAAAAAAAGTTATATTAAAGAAACGTGGTCCTTAATCTAAAACAAATATGATTCTCTTCAACAGCATCCTCATCGAGTTTCTACATAATATAGAGGTACAGAATGAAAAGTTAATTAAAGTTTTGACAAGTGATTTTTAATATTAGATTTTTTGAAATAAAATTAAGATCGTAAACAATCCAATTTGTTTTAATCTCATGAAGTAACTTCATACAACGATAATTCTGCACAATCTGAATTTAATAACAAGTAATTTTTCATCAAGTAAAAAGGAATAATAAAATACTCTGAAAATATCCCATTCATAAATATTAAATTATTCATTACATGATGAACGATAAGACTAATATGAAAAGTGCAACTCTGAACCCTTGGAAATTTCACGAGAGACATGAAAGTGAAACTCTGCATGATGGATCGAAGATGGCTGGATGCATTTAGTGGATAAAAACGAGCGATGCACAACTTTCATTTTTGGTGGGCTGACGAAATTAACATTGATATGGTCGCGATATTGTGCACCGAAACAAGGAGACGTACAGGCTCCACAGTCTGACATTGGTAGATAACGTTGATTAAAAAATTGTGCTATCGTTTGGCGTGTCTTTCTTTATGGGGAGAGACAACAATAGCAACAGGTGATTTAAACTCGCGACCGCAACATTTGCCAATACAAACGCGCCATTCAAGGTGAAAACCCCCCACCAGGTGTGTCGGCTTTATTAGTTATAATATACTATAAAACGGCAAAACCACCTCAATCTTTACTTCTCACGTTCGGCACGCGACACGCGTCTAATTGGTGTAGCAGAACCCATTGGAGGTACCAATCGACTTTGATATGGAACAATACATCACTTGTCTCACCATCTTCTGTCTAGGAAATTATTTCGTCTCTGCCACCCCTCATATGGTAAGTTGAAAGAATATATTTTTTTAACACCACTGAGCTCCCATAATTGCAAAATGAAACTTCGTTAAAAAATAAATTCAATTATTACGAGAGAAATTTTTTATATTGATTTTGATCTAGAAGATTAGATGTCCAAATAGACCATCCTCTTGCAAATCTAAAGGCGTCAAATTGATCAGTTCTGTTTATCTTGGAATGGATAAATTAATTTAAAAATAAGGCGAGCTGCTAGAGAATACAAAATCGTGAATGAAAGGAAAATCACTTATTATTTCGTTCACTTGCACTGCTACATAATGTGGAAAGAATGCACGGGTTAAACACCTCGGTATCGGGCGCATTGAGCTGACAAGTTATGTACCTACGTCGTGACCCAAGTTAACATAGTTTTTCGTAATGAGTGGCGTTTTGTTATAATGTTATAATGTGTGCGAAGATATGCCTTGACAGGTTCATTTCACTACATACGTAATATTCTGTGGAAAAATAATGACCCCATTTTCCTTCGTTTCAATCGACCGAATACTGGACGAGCGAAACAAACGTTTATAATAAAATAATGTTTATAATTTTTTATTTTATAGTGAACAAAACTAATTTTTTTAATTAGTAAGGAAGACGATGTATGATGATAAAAGTATAGATTTTAATACAGATCACATTGTGCAAAATTCCTGTTCAATTCTTATGGTGAACTTCAATTTATTCATAGTTCATAAATGCCCACATCATGGACAAAAAGCATATCTAATGCCCACATCCTGAATGGTGTAAATCATATTTTTAATCAGAGTAAAATAATAAGTGTAAATATGAAACATTATTTACGTTGCTCAATTTTTATAGATGGTCTTTTGTAGAAGAAAAACTTTAGTTTCAAACTATTCAGGGCAAAATTTGACTTTAAATTGAAAAGGTAATAGTAGACGTTATAATGCCGTAAGCGAGGGTCCCGCGCTTTTTAAAGTTATGATTCAAAAGTATTTTTTACATTTAAATTAATTGGAACAAAAAGAGTTTTAAAAATTGAATCAACGAAATTTGATTGGTAAATTCAAATATTTTTGAATTTCAAAGGAACCGTTTTTGAAGGATTACAGTCATTCAGAAATTCAATTGTTTGGCCCAATTCACACAAAAATCCGTAGTATTTTGGTGACTGATTGGGGAAAATATAAATGGGAATACAAATTTTTTTGAATAAGTCAAGAACGAAAACTATTTTATTTTAAAATAAAAGTATCTAGTTACAGAATCCAAACTGTTTCCTCTATTCCGCACATTTTCCCCTTTTAAGGAATTCCTTTTTTCACTTGTTTTTCGTCAAAAGTTATAAGAATTTAAAGATAAAAGTCTACTATAATTTTTTTAGTTCCGACATATTCTCTTGGTTGAAAATTTTTTTTTTTGTAGAAAATTCTTTTTCTTTAGTTGAAAATTAATTTTTATAACTGAAAATCGATTTTTGGCTAAAAATGATAGTTTTTAGTTGGAAATTAAAATTTTAAATTTATCCTCCAGTATTTATTTTTTTAAGTTGAACTACTTTGTTAAAAAATTATTTTATTAGTTGAAAATCATTTTTTTTTAATTTTTGGTTTCTTTATTTAAAAAATGTAAGTGTTTCGATGACAATTCGTCTTTTGTGGAATGAAAATTCTATTATTTTCGTAAAAACTATTTTATTTAAAATTAAAATCTTTTTTGTTTACAATTTTAACTATTATCATTTTCGTTAAGAATTTACCTTTTTTACTTAAGTTCTACTGTTTTTTATTTTAAGTTAATATTTTTTTGTTTCAAATACATTTTTTGTTGAGAATCAAATTTTTTTAATTGAAAAATCAACTACTTGCTTGAAACCTGAACTTCTTTGATATAAATTATTATTATTTTTTTTGACAATTCATGATTTTAGATGAATGTTCAACTATTTTTTTATACATTAATTATTTTTTAAAAAGTCATGTTTTGGTATTTTTCGATAAAAAATTTGGCCTTTTGGATTAAAAAATGAACTGTCTTCTGAAAAAATCGTCCTTTTGGCATGAATATCCTACTATATTTGTTTGAAAATTCAACACCTTTTAATTAAAGTTTCATCTTTTTCGCTTAAGAATTCGTTGAGAATTGATTGAAAATTCGTCTTTGTAGGTTAAAAATTGAACTATTTTTTAAAAATGTAACAATTTGAAAATTTCTCCTCTTCGCGTCAAAATTGATCCACATCGCTGGTTGAAAATTTAAGTATTTTGTTAAAAACTCGGTTTTTAAAATTCAAAATCCATTTTTTGAACTGAAAATTAATTATTCTATTTTTTCTGAAAAAAAGATAGTTCTTATTTTAAAAATTAACTACTTATTTAAAAATGAACTTCTTTGTTGAAAATGTAGTTTTTTTTGTAGAAAATGTATCTTCGTGACTTAAGAATTCAATTTTTTTGTTGAATATTCATCTTTTGATATTGAAAATTGTATTATCTAAAAATTTAACTATTTGGTTAAAAATTAACTTTTGGGTAGAAAATTTATATATTCGGATAAAAAATGCAACAGCTTTATAACCAATTATCCATTTTGGCTTGATAATTCAGCATTTGCTTCAAAAGAAATTTTTTCATTCTTGAATAAAAAATATTTCTTGATTGAAAATTCATAACTTTAGGTATTTAATCTTTTTTATTTAAAAATTCAACTGTTTAGTTAAAAATAATCTTTTGTTTTCATTTTGGTTGAGGATACAAAGTTTTTTGAAAATTCTTATTTTTTGGTTGAATTACACTGTCTTTTAATCATTTTTTGAATGAAAATCAAGCTTCTTGATTGAATGTCGAACTTACTCATCATTTCAGTTCAAATTCGCCTATTTTTTCGATAGCTTACTTTTTTTGATAAAAATTGAACTATTTTTTTAAAAAGTGATCTTTTTGGAACGAATTTTTAAATGTTTTCTTTTTATTTAAGAATTCGATCAGTTGGTTAAAATCCATTTTTATTGGTTGAAAAATTAAACGATATTGTTTAAAGACAATTTTCTTAGTTGTTATTTTTAAAAAAATTAGAAAAAATTCTTCACTCTGGATTTAATATTCATTTTTATTGTTATAAGATTTCTGGTTTAAAAATAGATCTTTCTCGTTAGAAAATTTAAAAGTCTTTTCAAAAATTCGTCTTTTTTGTTGAATATTCAAGTAGTTGTTTAAAAATTCAACTGCTCGTGGTTCAAGTTTATTCTTTTCTGTTTACAAATAAAAGCGTTTGGTTGAAAATTCAACTATTTGGTAAAAATTCAACTATTATATTGCAATTTTCTCCTCCTTGGAGGTTTTGGGCTTTTTGTGATGATTTGTGACGAAGAATTGTAAATTTTTAAATTGACCTAAATATTGTCTACACTAATAAAAATTTTTGTTTGAATGAAACAAATTTTATTTCTTATACAGGACAAAATAAATATTTGGTTGATCTAAACAAATATTTTTTTATTAAAAAAAAATGTATTTGATTCAAACATGCCATTTTTTAAATGAAACAATTTTTTTTATTTAAACCAAGATTTTTTAGAGTGTTATTTTCCATAAAATATTGTACTGATCATAATAATTTTTTAGATAAATTTAAGAAGAGAGCCAAATTTACCAGAATCCAATGTCCAAGTTCACTATAATATAACAAAATCACAACTGGGATCGTCGGATTTGGATGAAGAAGTCGCCCTAATAGATTTTGACTTGTCTGGTAGACCACGGACCTGCAACGACTGTGGTAACTAGCGTCATGGATTGAGCGACATAAGTATCATGTATCCTAGATTCTGATACATATTTTGCTCTAATCTCGCAGTGAACCTGAAATCAAAACGAAAGATGAATTTCGAAATTAAATACCGAAAAAATTGGTTTATGTGATATATTTTGTTTGAAGTGACATTTTATTCAGTTTACATTGTTAAGATTGGATAATTAATTTTCTAACTATATGCACATTGAAATTTGTTATTTTGTTTTTATTTTTTCCAGTTTGTGGTATTAGTAGAACAAGCAGAATCGTGAATGGTAACATAACTGAATTTTTTGAATTTCCGTGGGTCGCGAGCATACACATTGAAGGACGGTATCAATGCGGAGGCAGTCTTATCACTCGGAGACATGTTCTCACTGTCAGCCACTGCTTAGTCAGGTAGGTCTTGCTTTCTTAAAAAAATTTTGTGAAAAAAAATATATTCTCTGAAGCTTCTTACTACTGCTATTGTAAATTAAATTTTATACTCAAAAAATGCTTCATTTGACTCAAACAAATTATTTCTTTGATATATGGTCCAGAGTTGGGAAAATTAATTTTTTTTAAATAATTGGTTACAATTACCAAATGAAGTAACTTTAGTTTACCAACAAACTGACGTTTTTCACTTCCATCGTTTTATAATTGGAAAAGGAATTAGAATTTATTGACGTAAATAAAAAATATGCAATATACTTCGGCAAGTAAACAACAATCTGTATTTAAAATAAAATTCGAAATAAAAAAGGAAAATTTTTTACCGGAAAAAGTTAATTTTCCAACCAAAAAGAAAACTTTTGAACAAAAGAGTTGAATTTGAGAGACAAAAGGATAAATTTTCAACTAAAAAGTTACATTTCAACCGAGCAGTTGAACTTACTTGTTTACAAACTACATAAACTTTGAACCAAATAGTTGAATTTTCATGCGCAAAATATTAATTCTCAACAAAAAATTTAATTTCAAATAAAAAGTTTAATTTTCTGCCACATATTTTAATATTCTTCATTTGAAACAAAATTAAAAAAATTTTCAAACAAAGAGATAAATTTTTAACTTAACCCATTAACGACCAAAGCTATCAATGTTATAACATGAGTTTGACCGCAAAATTTATGGATATAACAAAACAATGAATAGATCAAAAGTACTGTTCCTTATGTTTGTGGGTGAGCTAAATTCAAATCCGTGGTCAAAATTTGAATATTTTGATTCCAAATTAAATATGGCGGTTTTTGCATACAAAAATAGTGAAAAATGTTTGATTTTTTATTTTTATAATTTTTTTGAGAAATAAAACGCGTTAATATCTTAAAATTTCTTCAACAATCGGTGCACAAAATTCTTAAACTTTAACAGAAAATTTTTATATGTGTGCTTTTTCTTCCAAAATGGCGGACAAAATGCAAAAATGTCCCAAAAACTGCTTTTTTCCATCATCGTTATTTATCTCAAAAACTTTAAAGTTTAAAAAAAGTTCCACTAATTAAAAATGTCTTGAAATTACCCATAGAATACTAGAAAATTTTTTTAGATTTTTTAGAAAATTTTTTTAAATAATCTGAAAAAATTAAAGAATATTCTTTGACTAATTCTAAGACATTTTTATTCTTGGAGAATTTGTACCACAGCCTATAGTTTTTGGGAAATAACTTACTTTTTTATTTATTCATTTCCCAAAAACTATAGGCCTGGTACAAATGTTCCAGAAGTAAAAATGTCTTAGAATTAGTCAAAGAATATTCTTGAATTTTTTCAGATTTTTTGAAAAATTTTTTTTTGCAAATTTCAAGTTTTTGATGTTTTTAAAAATCTAAAATTTTTTCTAAAAAATCTTAAAAAATTTCATAGTATCTTATGATTAATTTCAAGACATTTTTAATATATGAAACTTATTTTTAAACTTTGATATTTTTGAGAAAAATAACGATGATGGAAAAAAAAGTTTTTGGGACATTTTTCCATTTTGTCCGCCATTCTGGAATAAAAAAATTTTCTGTTAAAGTTTAGGAATTTTTTGCACTAATGGTTGAAGAAATTTTAAAATATTAACGCGTTTTAGGTCTGAAAAAAATTATAAAAATAAAAAAATCAAACATTTTTCACTATTTTTGTATGCAAAAACCGCCATATTTAATTTTGAAGTCAAAATATTCGAAGTTTTACTACGGATTCGAATTTAGCTCACCCAAAGACATAAGAAACAGTACTTTTAATCTATTTATTATTTTGTTATACCCATAAATTTTGCGGTCAAATTCATGTTATAAAATTGATAGCTTTAGTCGATAAACTTTCAAATAGTTACATTTTTCACCAAAAAATACGATTTTTCAACAAATGAAAAAAAAACCCAAGAAGAAAGATTATTTTTAATCAAAACGTTTTATTTTTTATCAAAATCTTTGGACTTTCTAAGAAAAAAAATTGAAAAAAAGTTACATTTTCAACCAAAGAAATGAGTTTTAAACTAAAATTATGAATCTTCAGCCTAACATCTGAATTTTTGAGAAAAAAGCTTAACTTTCAAAGAAGTAATGAAATTTTCAACCAAAAAAAGACGATTTTTCATCCAAAAGTTTAAATTTGCAACAAAAAACTTAATTTTTCTCCAAATAGTTTAATTTTCCACCAAAATATTCGAATTTTTAAAAAAAAAAAAAGAATTTGAAAAAAATAGTTACACTTTAAACCAAAGAAATGAATTAAATAAGAACTAGAGTTTCAAATCTTCAATTCACAAACAGAATTTTAAAAAAATAGTTCAACTTTGAATGAAATAGTTATATTTTTAAGCAAAAAATACCAATTTTGAGCAAAAGAGATTATTCACAACACAAAAGTTAATTTTAAATCAAATAGTTGAATTTAAAAAAAAAGTTTTTAACTAAATTTGAATTTTCAATAAAAAAAAAATATTTTTGTACCAAAGGAGATACTTGTTTAAACGAAAAAGCCGAATTTTTAAAAAGGAAAGAAGAAAAAAAAATAAATTGTTTAGTTTTCAAGCCAGAAAAACAAATTTTCTACAAAACAGTTACATTTACAAACCGAAAATTTGAATTTTCAATATAAAAAGTTTCTTTTCAAACAAATAGTAAAACTCTTAACCAAAAAAGTTAAATTAAAAAAAATTAACGAAAAAAGAGTTTAATCTACAATCACTTAAATCTGACTTACACTACCGTCGGAAATTATGAGATCAATTGACGCAAGCACTATTAAAAGTCACTGCTGGCTTTGAATCCCGATAACTCATCGAAAAAAACTGATAGGGTATTTTTAAGAAAAACAGTTGGGAAGCCCATGAAAATCCACGTCTAGCGATGTCAAACATATTTTTTTATCGTCTGCTGAAAAGAATACAGCACGTGATAAGTATAAAAAAAACATTATAGATTTTCTACAATTTTGTAACTCGACTTCAACTTTTAGCATGACCTAGGAAAATTGTTGCAAAAATCTGAAAATT
>JAAAKG020188803.1:0-24917 GCA_010014905.2 Druon quercuslanigerum | reverse complement strand
TCGTATTGCTTGGTTCGGTTTTGGAATATACGCCCTAATAAACCTTCTATTTTATCTTGTTCCGTTTTTCCAAACATGTAATTTTATTATTTTTAATTTTATTTATTATTATTGAATCGAAAACTATGTGTAGTATCGAAAAATTATTAATAAAAATATTTTTTATTGTTAATGTTGTTTTTTAAGAATAAAACAAAAACTACACTTTCTATCAAAAAAAGATTTATAACAAATTTGTAGATCTTTTTTGGCTGTAGAATTTTTGTCTCTATATCTTTTTTCGTATCTTGCATAGTTTCACCGCAAAATGGAATATTTTATTTTTCCTTATTTTTTCCGGAATCAAAATTTGAATTTTTGATTTTTCGAAGAAGTTCAAAAATTTATTATGATAACCTTGTAGGGCTTTCAAAAACCAATGCTTTTCCCCTCTTGACTTTTTTTTTTTATATCGTGCGTTGTTTGGCTTAAAATTTTCATTTTCGTTTGTATTTTTGGATTTTGAAACTGCTATAACTCCGGTAATTTTTTTTATTGAAAAAAGTCATTAGGATAAACTGTTAGTCTTTTTGAGTGCTACTGATAACTGTACATAAAATTTTTAAATCTTGAAAAAAAGTAGTCTCCAAAATTTTCAAAATGTTATTACTTTTTAAATTTTTATCCAAAATGGCTGGATAACGAACTTTACCTTTAATTTGTGACACTGAAAGTGTATACCAAAGGCCAATTCAATCTGCTGATTTTTTCAGAAGTTATCGTGCTCACACCGAGGCATACATGCATACATACAGGCATACAGACATACAGACAGACACATTCGTAAAAACCTGTTTTTCGGGTTCAGGGGGTCTCAAAACATGTACATTTGACAAAAAGCGCGGGGCGGGGGGGGAAAATTTTACACAAATCTAATACCTTCTCTGATGAGAATGTAAAAACTACAATCCTTTTTTTATATGTTTTTGTCTATCTCGCGTTGTTATAAGAATAGAATTTTTGTTTTCATATTTTTTATCTATAAAGTAAAATATCCTACAAGTCTTTTTTTAGATTTTTCACGCCCAGGATCTTTTGGCGTAATATTGTAATTTACGATTTTCTGCATATAACTTACGAGTAATAAAAACAAAATTAAATGTCCCGTTGGAAAATGGTTAAAAGTCTTATTGTAGGTGTTTTAAAAAGCTCTAATTTCTCTTTGTGACGTTTTTCATATTTTGCGTCATTTGGTTTCAAAATGTTAGTGTTGTGGTGTCAAATTTCGGGCAATTCTAGTATGTTCTCCATCAGAAATGATGAGAATGTAATAAATTATTACGAATTTGTATCACTTTTTCCGGTAAAAAATTTTTGTTTCATCTTTCTTTTCGCAACTTTTGTAATTTTTTCACAAGTTTTTATTTATTTTTTTCTTTTCAATATTATTTTTCACGAATAACACAAAAATTACGCTCTTATTAAAAAGTGATTATTAACGAATTTTTTTTTTGGGATTACAAATTATGTTAATTCATATTTTTTAGTATCCTGCATTGTTCGATTGATTTTTAAATTTTTGAAAATGCTCTAACTTCTTGAATTTTTATCTTAACTGGTTGGTTATCGAATTCGAACTTTCTTTTAGGACCTAAAAAAGTATGCCAACGATCGATTTGATCCGTTCATTTTTTTTAGAGATATCGTGTTTGAGGACGGACGGACATACAGACAGAGAGACGCCATCGTAAAAACTAAATTTTAGAATTCAGGGGGTCTCGAAACGTGGAGGTCCGTTCAAAAACTGCGATGTCAAATTTCAGACAATTCTAATACAATCATAATCATAAATGATGAGAATGTAAAAAATGTTTAATTACTGAAGCGAAACTTGATAGAAACAGATTAGTAAAAGATTTTTTCTACATTTTTCTGGGTGATTTTTTTCGAAAGAAAATAGTCCTTTAATAAGAGACCTTCTGAGTCGACATATAGGCCCTACTTTGACACTCTTAGTTTTTTATTAGTTTTTGCTTCTAATTTAACGCTTCACATTCAACCTTCCTGTACAAAGTAAAATTATTTAACGAAAAATTAACAAAAGTAGAGCAAAGCGAAGATATAGTGACATTTGCGTAATGTTTCGACTTATTTTGCATAATCATTCAACAACAATTTCTTATCAAGCGTTGACAAAAAATATATATTATTTATTGAATTAATGAAGATAAAACATTTTTTTGATTTTTTCATTCGCCAAAAAATATGATGTTTTAGGAAACTTTAAATAAAAATTTATATTTTTGTTAAATGAAGATGCAAAATGTTATGAAATATGTACAAAATTCCAAAATGTACTTATTTTACTCAACTTTGGTCAGTCTGTCGTCAAATAATATTCTCTTCGTATAATTTTAATTTTGATTCACTGATGAATTATTAGTCCATTTTTCCTTATAATTTTTTGTATTGGAATCTTTAAAAATAGAACGAAGTTTTATTAGTCAAACTTAGTAATTATTAATATCAAAAAGATATTTAACTATTTATAAACCAGTAACAGTTTGTTTAAAAACAAACGAAATTATTTAATAAAGAAAAACTTATTAACAAATAAATATCAAAGTATGTATTATAGAACAGCATAAGTTTTCAGGGTGGCCACCAACCCAGGAGAAATTCGGGCAAACTTACACCTGCATAAAATCGGGATAAAATCGGGAGGGAAATATTGCACCCGGAGATTTCCCGTATTTCGTAGTTGGTGCGTTTTTTTTTAATTTTCTGAAAGTTGACAAATAGAAAGCATATAATTTTAAAAGTGTTTAGAATAACTAAAATTTTAAGGTTCTCATTGTTTCTCGTTTTAAATGTCACTTAATACTACGTCATATGATACTTATAAATAATATATTTATCATTTTTAAAATTTCTATAATTTTAATTCAAAATTCAAATAATAATTCAACATGAAAAGACCATTTCGCTATTAAATATTCAAAAATTTCATATTAAAAGCCTTTATAGTCAGTTTTGAATTTGATAATTTTAGATTTGAATATAAAGCCATTTCGAACTGCAAAGCTTAAAATTGTACAACTTCAAAAAAAGGAATCATATTACAACAATCTAGATATTTAATATTTATTTTAATTTTCAATGTTATATCTTAAAATTTTCCGATTTTCATTTAAGGATTTAAACTAATAAAATAAAAATTAGGTTCAAAATAACAAAAAGACAAAAATTAAACTCTGTAACTGAAATTGATACAGCAATAAATGCTTCATTCGAGTAATTTTAAATAGTTAAAATAAGTTTAGAGTTCTGAATTTACATCTTGAACGCTCAATTTTTCATTGCTCCCTTTCATAGGTTTTACTTTTTCAACTAAAATTGTATTGGTTGAATTTAGAAAAGTTTAATTAGCAATTTAAAAATTATTAGTTTTTAAATGATTTTAATTTACTACAAATTATTGAAATTTTAAAGGGCTTTATTATAAAAAAGTTTTAATATCACAGTTATTAGTGAATATAATATTTGTCAGTTTAAAATAAAGTTCGCATTCGTTTCAGTTTCAAGGCCTATTTAGCTTTAAATACAATTTCAGAAGCTTTAAGTTTGAAAGATTCAATTTAGTTTTCAATAATTAAATGTGGAAAATTGGAATTTTTAATTATTCAATTTCGAATTTTTAATCTGAAATCATTCAATTTCGTGATTCTTCAATTCAAAATAAAATTTTGTGAAAAGAAAATCTATTTCTTCAGAATCTATGGTAACCTTTTTCTTTTGACGTTTCTTCTCGCGTGTCTGATCCCACTAATCAACATTGAATTCAGAAAAATTAAGAGTTTGTATTTCTATGAATACACTATTTTTCCTCCATTTAAAAATCCCCCAACGAGAACAGAAAAGTGCAAATCCTATTCCTCTCAATCGACTTAGTAAAATTTAACGAAAGTATTTATTTAACCTATTTTTCATTATTAAATATTTTTATAACTTATAAATTCTAAAGAAATATTCAAATTTATATATTATTTATTTTTTAATAATGTATTTAAACGTGTTAAAAATGCATTACGCAAATCTATTTAAATATGTGAATTCAAATAATTTTAACGCTGGAGAGGCAGACTTGAATTGAACAAAATTAAAATAACAAAACTGATATTCCACATGATGGAATTAAAACGATTTATTCAATATATTTTGTGAACTGATCCGAAGGAAATAAATAATCTCCAAATATGAACACTTTTGGGAAATACAAGATATCTCTGTGAGGTGTGCCTGTCGGTACAATTACAAGGAATTAAATACAGAGAGAACACGTTCTCTTTTGGGGAATAGAAAACTATGCGGCAGTGGATATGCAAATAGAAATGAACTAATTTCTGAGATATCCTATTCATATAATTACATTTTAGACAGATGGCAAAATCGCGCGTTCAAATAAATAGAATAATCTTCACTTTTACGCTGAAATCATTAATTTTTCTCCGTTCAACGCTTATTAGCGGGATACTTTTTTCGAGTTCTTAGCATATAGGTTCTTTAGAACCATTTTTCAAATCTTAGTGCTGGTTTTCATTTTTCCTTTTGTTTGCAGCCACCACCAGATCAGGGCAAACTTCTTTCCTTTTGAAGCCATTTCGATACCATCACTTTAATATTTATTACTTAAAGCCACTAAAACTGCTGCTTTGACAAACTGTCGCGATGGAGGTTAGAGGAAACGGCGAAGTATCCGTGACAAGGGTGCAGGCGTCTAGGCAACGATGCCACATATTTTATGTCTTACAATTTAAGAGCGTTTAAAGAGAAATTAAAAATTCTACGGAGAATATGGAGCTTTAAAGGAGACATTAGTAGAGCTCAAGAATGTAGAGGCCAGACCTTCAATGTAAGGATTGAAGCTTATATAGAAGCAAAATAGAATAAAAATATCTTTAGGAGTGGCTACGTAGGAGCTAGTAGAATAAGCAGCCGTAAAGTAGGGGCAATACTTGCACTTGAACCGTAAAAATAGGGCCTATATTTCGACTTGGACTATCAAAAAATTCGTTTGCATTTTACCCTGCAAAGAAATCATAGGAGTATGTGTTTTGGTGTATTTAACCAATTGAAGAGAGGAAATCTCAATTGTCTTAAATCAAATGAACCTGATTTCACAGGAGAAGCAACTAATTTTTCTAGAGAAACAATTTACAACCGATTAAGTAAATTATTTTTTGCTTGGGTGGATGCATTGAATTGATAAACATTGGGCGAAAAAGATAGATGGTGCAACATAGTACATGCTACATGAAAATGTCGATGTACTCAGCAACGTTTAGCTTTCCCTAAAATTATAAATAAAAATAGTGCACAAATCGTAAAGAGAATCTTCTGAAACACATTTTTGTATTTCATAAAAAATAGCACTGCTTAGCAAATAAATGGATCAATTATGATGACCGCCTAATTAAAAAAAAGTATTTTTTAGTATTCTTGAAGAAAACTCAATCACATAAAGAAGTGCACTTAATTTTCCTTTAAGTTTCGGGGTCCTTTAATTTTCCATACAATAATATATGTTAGCTATGAAAATATAAGTGTTCGAAATATCTTTCACAAAGTCCTGTTTTATTTTTATTGACTAATGTTGATGAAATACTGCTTCTAAAATGTTTTCATTTATGTGCTGCAGATATTTATCATAATGGAATTTTAATAAATCCGAAATATTATCATGCATACCTCTCGAGAGATTTTATAAACGACGAGCATTTAATTTACCAATATATTCATTGCGCTTCCGATTTAAAAAAAATGCCAGTTAACATTTTTTCAAAGGCTAACGAAATCTCTTCATAGTGAATGTTTCAAATCCATTAGCATCATTCCCAAGCGGGAATTGCAGGTGTATGGGGATATATATATATATATATATATATATATATATATATACTAGTGAATTATTGAGTTATCTTGTCCGCTACCCGAAAATACGTATATACGTAGTGTACAACTGTATGCGCATAGTGTTAAAGTTCGTTTCGTTAATTGGAATCGAAGGAAATAAAATCAAGCGGATAATCTATTTTATTTCTTCGAAATTTTTCCAATGACTGAACGATATTAAAATACTAGAATTTGCGGGTATGAAGCAGATTCCATACTGTAAATATTATTTTTTACGGCACATGCATGATTTCAGCCCTTTTTGATGCCTACGTAGGGTAGGGGTGGGTTAAAAATAAAAGTTATTAGTATGGTTTTATTTTGTACTCTTCCCTTTAATTCCTTATTATTTGAATTTTGAAAAAAATTACGGATTTTCTTTCTCCGGAAAGTCATACAAACTGACCGTTTGATGTGAAATACATTCCACGCTCATAAATTATCAAAAATTTCATAAACTTACGGAAATTTATTGAAAAAATGTTTATTGAATTTTGGGTAGTTTATGAAGATTTACTATTTTTAGCTGTAAAATTACCATAAATGACAGAGCATTTCTATGAATTTCCCGAAATTTATAGATATATTTAAATTGAATTTTGGGAAATTTTTTGGTAAATTACCATAAATTACTCTTAAAACTACCATAAATTACACCAAACTTCATAAATTTTCAGAAATCAATCAAAATGTTTAAAATTTAATTTTGGGTAGCTTATGGTATTTTACCATAATTATCTGTACAATTACCATAAATGACCGAAAACTTGGATAAATTTCTGGAAATTTAAAGACATTTTTAAATTTAATTTCAGGGTGAGGGGGGCCAAGGGGAGAGGGAATGTTTCGACTTGTGTATGTTTTCAGTACTCGTCGAAAAAGTTCCTCTTCTCGTCCTAGGTGCGTAATATACTATTATTTCAAATATTGAAAACATCGTCACGTATCATAATTGAAGTATTTCAAACTTTTTCTAAGAATAAAGAGTCTACTGATTCTCAGTGATATTTAATATAACGTGCGCTTGCTATAATCTATTAATTAAATTATTTTAATCAACATATTTCTTAGCGTTACAAAGAGTCACATAGGACAGCATTCGCGAAGGTTTTATAACAAGTGATAAATCTCTGTTCTAATAAATTTTTAATCCCTGTGTATACTTTAAACACTAATATTATCAACATAAAAAAAATTTCGTAGTTTATAAGGCTGCCGTCCGATGCATTACAGTTATTCAACGGATAATTTTTATTTCATGCCCGTTGCAAAGAATACCCGGAAGCCGCAGAGAAAACTTAAATCAAGAGACAAGGTTGGTCAACTGCTGATCAAAGAGGATTAACTGAAACTGCTTAAAGCAATATAAGACATTGCAATCGAGATAGATATTCGATAGGTAATTGTTGTCAAGAAGATCCCATAAGAACCTGTAAACTATTATAGGATCCTTCGTATTAACTAAGAAATCTTGATTTCAATGTACGTCAAACAGACATTTATTTGCGATTAATTACAATAACGTAAAATACTATAAAATGCGAAAAGCATGTTACGAGTAGAGCATTACCTATCATCTCATCTAGTATGACTTTTTAAACTAGAAATTTTCGAGACAATAATAAGGATAACCAACAGAGCTGCAGAACCAATGATGATTTTCACTGTCGACAGTGGACGGGACGAAAATCTTTGTTATCCTTAAGTAATGCACGGATAGCAAATGCTATGGAGGCACTTCAAATAGTTTAACTTAGATATACATTTTATTGCTACTAATGCTCCAGTGTCGAACCAAAATCAGTGATGGAAAAAGTCTAGTCTTCGCTGCTCACAGATGAACATCTTCTTCTGGCAAAGTATGTTTCTCATAAATAACATATAAACCCAATTGGTATGCCTGGCAAAGCTTCTTATATAAATATACATGTTCCGTGATTTGAAAAGGGGCAGTTTGAGGTCTATTTTGCTTAATGTTTTTTTCTGCTAGCTGCGTATCCTCTAATTTAGAGCACAAGGTTGAGAACTTTTAATTCTGACGAGGACACGTTAATAGTGTCCTGCTCCATATTATTGCGTCAGACTGTTGAAAGCAAGTCAAATATTCGAGGAAAGTATCTGAGTTCTTAATGAACTTTATTCTCCTTCTCTAACAAGAAAATTCGTGAATGTTGTTGCAAAAGATATGGACTTTAATTAAAATCATTCTCTCAATAGGAATGAATAGTTTTAACTTATTATTCATTGTTCGATAAACGATTATATAACATTAAATTTATATTTCGTATTTCAAAATAGAGAGGGACTATGTCACGAAAATGTTACAAATGATTGCAAGAGGGAGGGGTGAGTCAAAAATCAATAAAATTAGCGTCACGTAATATGGGGACGCTCCCTCTATCAAACGAAAGCTGCTTACACTAACCAAACTGGATTGCGTGCATAATAATCTGCTTATAACGATATACGGTAGTAAATTGATTTAATTTGTGTTTTAATCTTATCACGTGATTTTTCAACCTAACATGCACAATACTTGGCATTACAATCTACTGTTGATTTTGTTTTCAAATTGAATAAACCTAAAAATTAAAATTAAAGCTTTCAGCGTCTTGCGAAGAACATTTCAGAAACGTTCCAATATTCTCGCTTGAGACACCACAGCTTACCCAAGGCAAACATCCGGCTAATGTGACCATACATCATTTCGAGTCAATAAACCATCCATCCTAAACTAGTCAACACAGTGTCCAAAGAGACCAGCTCTTAGTTGCCAAGTGAATTGGTGCAGAAATGAATAGTCGAATATTGATTGGTTACAATATACCGAATCGCGTCTCGAATAATTTACGCTCCCCAAGTCCCTCATCAATAAGCTTGGCCTTCTGCTAATGAACTGTGGATCACCTAATTGTAATTAGTCTCGCGTAACTCATTGCAGAGGAGAGGTCTGTGGTGTAGGAGATGAAGGAAAATCAGCGGGAGCTGGGGATAGTATACATATAGGGATGACTGTTTTCGACCGCAGATGATAACGTACTAAAATTTAAGCCGACTTTTCACCTACAATTTTCTCCCATTTCACGCTTTGATTCAACCTCTGTGATCTTTCCACAAAGCTGTGCTCTTCTTTCGGAATTCCTGTACGTCTGCTCGTCGCGGATTCACATCTGCTTCTGTAATCGCTAGTTCATCTCTACTCTGAATAATCTTCTTCGACTGTGTCTGGCACCACGAGAAGTCAAATACCTTCAAGGGAGCTTTCACATTCACAGATCTCCTGAATTCTATTTAACCCTTTAACACGTTCACTGTGAATCTAAATTCAACCGTGCGTCACTCCTCGGAGAGTGATAACGCATACTGACTTTGCACGAAAAGGCACGATTGCAATCTTCGGTATAAACGCATTCAATCACACGTTTTCACCATTAGAATTGCGCCTTGAAGTTAAGGGAATTGAAACATGTACATTGCTATTCATGAATTTTAAGTCTACGCAGTCTAAATACCTACAGTTTACACTGGTAAAATTATTTGAAATTCTGATATATATGCATTGGTACATAAAATTGTGTCCATTTGACAGTCAAGTACCCTGCACTTTTCGAGATGTAGTTTTTTCCTCTAGATTTAACCCTTATAAGCAATTGTTCGTAGAGATAAAGGACACTTTAAAGCTCTTAAGCTTGTTTGTCAAAAAATAGTTTGCCTCACACTAAATTTCAAGGTGTCGAAATTGCATACCGAAGTGGATCAGAGCATTGCATAATAAAGAAACAGTTAAAAACTAGATAATACTATTAAATAGAACATTACATACTCTTGCCACTCTAAAAAATGTTGTTTATTCAGCAAATTTGTTTAATTGACTGAATTTGGTTTAAGCAGGAAAAAGGTTGGTTGAGTAAAGAAAATTTGTACTAAGCAGACCAAGCTTGTTCGCTTGTTGTTTTCAATTAATTATATTTGGATGATTTTACCTTTTTTGTTGTTTTATTCACCGATACATCGACTAATCCATGCAATATGGAAATATGTTCAGGTGAACGTAAAAAATATAATTGAATTCACTGAAAGATATATTAAGAGAAAGGTAAGCCTTTTTTAGTTTTTTACTCTAATTCGATATAATGGATATTTCAAAAGATTTTAAGATATTAATTTAAATAATCGTTTAATTACAAAACTCGGCAATCTGAATTGAGAACCTAACCCCCGCTCAAACCAACTTTAAAATATCTTACTTGTCTTTCATTTTATTCTGTTAGATTCTGAATTTTTGCAATAATTTTTGTTTCTTTGAGCAATTTGCTTTCCATATAATATCACGAATCAAGGGCGTGCAATTAATTCTATGCTCTATTTAAAGAATTTAGAATGTTTCGTATTGAAATTGTTTTATTATTACTTAAACAATTTATTTTGATTAAAATACAACTTATTAACGGAAAAAGCTAGAAAATCGTCCTTTGTTCCTATTTTTTTAAGTTACTAGCTTACTATTTCTTATTTTTTAAACAATATTTGTTTGTTTAAACAAATAATTCTCTTTTTATATCGCGAAATAATGGTGATTTCTCAATGCTTTGTCCTAAACAATGAATGTGAAGAGTGACTTTTGTTACCTAATTGTTTACTTGTTGTTAAACAACTCATATTTATTTTATTATACAATAAACTTGAAAGCACTGTTTAAATCAGTTAAATGCTTTAAAAATAAGTTTTTAAATAAGCAAAAACAGTTATGTGTTAAAATTTATTAAGTAGGACATAACATTCAGAAAATACTATTAATCTGCGATAATATAAGATAATAAATTGCTTAAGCAGATAATAATTATTTCAGTATTTAGCAGTACGATAAAGAATTTAAGTATCAGGATAAAGTTTTGAAACTTATTGGAAAAACAGGAGAAAACAATTTTTTGTAGCTTTTTACCGTCCAAATTGAAATGAAAACTGTTTAAGCAAGAAGAAGTTACTTTGAAAAAGTAAGATTTATTCTAAACTTTTGGAACTTTCTAAGAAACTAGTTAACAAGTATGATTTTCTGACTTTTTGGTTCAAAATTTAAAATTTTGGATTTAATGAAAAATAAATTGTTCAAATAATGAGCAAGCAGTTTAAATACATATATACTACAAGTTTATTAAAAAACCATACAATTCATAAAGCACCCTTAATTTTCAATATTTAATGCAGATAAAATTGCTCAAATAAACAAAACTTGTTTAAAAAATGGAAAATTAATTTGAAAATACTTAAATTCTTGTAATTTATTTATTCATGGCGGCGCATAAAAAAATTAAAGGCAATATTTCGCATAATCCTGATTTCTATTGCATTGGGGCACCATGGAAGTGACTTAGGTGGCTTCTGGCATGAAATAAAAAATAATTATGGATTCGCATTCCCTGAAGAGTTTTTATGCGATCAGGAAAGTATTGCTCATACTTAATTTTTTGTTTCCACATTTTGAAGGATGTAATCAAATTCTGCTAATACTCACGAAACTCTTTTAAGTCACTTATTTACTTTAAAAAAATTCAATCAATTTTTTAACTTTTGCAGTTTAACGATATGATATGTGTATAGTTTCTTCAATAATGTTAGGTATTCATAAGAATTTATATTTCACAAGAAACCGTAATCTTTAAATTAAGAAACAATAAAAGATTGTCTTAATAAATAAAAATACTACACATTCTTGGATATATGGCTTTTTGTTCGATCACCAAAGCTAAGCATCACTTGGCCTCGTAATTCCTCTTAATGTGTGAACAATAAAAATAATTTACGTCTTTGCTTATTTTTTAAAGCACTATTGTATTCTCTTAAGAGATGTTCTATACCTATTTAACTTTTGTATGAAAGAAATAAAATCTGTTCACAGATATTTGGTAATTATATTGTCATCTATGAGAAATGAGTGAGAACATTGCTATTTTTATAACTAAAAAATATTTTCCTTTTACGCTTTTCATGCCTTTTTGTAATTCTAGTACACGGCTTTTTCGAACATGTTTAATTGCTAGCACTGGGTGTATGTTTCTACTTCTGGTACGGAGCGTGTAAATTGCATAGTAAAGGACACCCAATCTCGGTAACTCTGTCGTCCGAGCAGCTGGAAAGGGTGGATTCGACAAACCGAATCGTGTGATCAAGATGGGAGGAGTTAGACAATGACGTTTCTCGACTGAGAGTATTATCTTCTACTAGATGTAATACTGGCCTGTTTCACAGTGTCGAAACCATCACTTCCACCAGAACCACCGGACTGACTGATCAAGGACGGCTGTGCCGTAACTATCGTGTACATCTGATGGTTTAATACCATCTGTCTCAAGTTATGATCCAAATTTATCGCTGGATTTAACGATAATTGACTAACATTAGCGCACGTTGATATCAAAGCATTACAATTGTAACATAACATTAACATCATTCAGCGAACATAATTTCTGATGGTAGCTTCTAATTGAAATGTTAAACTATTACTACTTATAGTCTTAATACCTTATAATTTTGCCACAACAATCTTAGAGACAAAAACTAAAACCCAACTCCTCGATTGTCATCTCCATTACCTAGACTTGTTAATTTGAGAGTGCCACTAAGAAATTTTTATAAAGACACGAAAAGGTTCTAACTATAAATTGGGAAATGGTTGTAATTTATATAGGGTGGACTTAATCCAATTTCAAAGAGACCTATGTATACTTTTAATCAGGGAATGAGATTACATGGAGACTATGGTGGCCTGGTTTTCACAGTTATTTTTCAGAAGTAGAACACATGACACATTTTCAGAATTTGAAAAATGTGGAACCAGTTCATAACACACTGTTATGTTTGTTAAACCCATACGAACATATATTACAGGAAATTCAGCCCAAGAAGAAACTGGGGTTTTCATTAGAACAAATTATTATTGGTTCCAGGGAAACTACAACAATAATGCACTTCTTCTGCTGATGAGAAACCCAAGGTGCTGATAGAGACTTTTTGCACAGAACTCATTTATAGCTTCGACTCGATTCAAAGGGTTTACAGATTATTGAGGCACCTATTATGTTATAATGCATATTCAATGACATTATACTGAGAAAAATTTAATAATGAAACTAAAATTATAGAGAGCCTGGGTTGTCAATAATGGAATGACAGCAGTGTCTTATATACTTGATCAATTTTCATCTTTTTCTGCATTTTGAAAATCATCGAAGACCGTGGAAAAGCATAGAAAAATTATTACTACGTAAAATAGTAAATACATTAATTGCTAAACCTTTGGAATTCCTTTTCTAGGAGCATTTTTGATTTAAAACTGAGAAAAATAAGTTAATTTGGTTGTTTAATTTACAAGCTTAAATTTCAATAAGAACAATAAAAAATAGTACAAATAGTATGGGGAATAGAAAAAAGAAGATTCAAGAAAGATTCTAGAAGGATTATGTGGTTCTTTGGTAGGCTGGTACGGCCGGTTTACAAGAAATATATACGCTAGGGGTAGACTGCAGGAGACCTGGATATATGGTAAGGGAATAAGCGCAAAGGGATCAATTAAGTACTAGCGCGGGTAAGGGGGCATGGAAATTCGAGACAAAGTGAAAGGGGGCTGGAGTTAGCGAAAAAGTGTTTGAAATAGGTAGAAAAAAGAGAAGAGAGAGCGGTAGAGTTAACAAGCTGGGAAGAAGAAATGAGGGAGTTTTTAGTGATAGAGATATAGGAGAGGGGAATGGAGTAAGCTATGAAGAATTGGAAGGAAGAGACAGGGAAATACAATTAATGGTAATATGATGAATGATTTAGGAATCAAAGTATGATACATGTTATAGGATGATGAAAAAAGCAGTATCAACGTATTCAGAAAAGAAATGGGGAGAGAGAAGATGGACCAGAATAGCAAGATTTAAATTGGGAAACGAGGTAAGTTAGGGGATTTTTGGGAAATAGAACAGCTCAAAAAGTGCAGAGTATGTGAATGGGAGGAGGAAGTATGAGAGCATGTATGAGAAGACTGTAGAAAAGGAATGGAAGGTAATGGAAGCTAGTATGAGAATGTGGTAAAGATTCTAGGGGAGGATGGAATGGCTGAGATGTGAATGATGGAGTTGGAGGGGGCTAGAGGGGTGAATGAGAAAGTATGAAAGTGGAGGAATGGCAAAATGAGAATAGAGGAGAAGTGAAAGTGAAGATAAAAGGAAATGGAAGTCGCCTAGAAGCGCACAGATCTGTTTATATTCGTATGAGTATATTAAGATTCATTCGCTCTCACTCGCTCACAATCTCGCTTCGATTTCTCGCTCACGCTTCCGACAGTAAAATTGCGCTATAATAATATAGAAGTATGGATATATGAGAATTAATGCAAATGATTGTAAATATTATAAATAATAAGGATCTGATTATACAAAGTTTGTAGATGAACATGTAAGAAACGAAGGTCATATAAGCCCTTAGGGGACATATTATAAATGAAGAAGACAATAATTAATAGTTAAATAATTATGTTTTGTTTAAACAATAATTCCTAAATGAAATTGAGATTATATTGCAGTATTTTATATGCATTATACCTTTTGATAATCGTTAGATTATAATAACTTTAAAGATATTATAAAGAACAATCGCAAATTGGACAGGATTTTATTTTATTTATATCTTATTTATATTTTTGCTCAAGCATAAAAACGAAGTTTGCTACCAGAATCCACGGAATTGGTACTTTAGAAGTATGTGTTTCATCGCTGTTTACATCGATGTCAAACGTGCATTTTGTCTGCTTCACAGAGGACGCACAATTCAAACTTGCAATGCCTGGGGACAACCAAGCGGGCTTACATTTCGATCTTTCACAGTATCTCTATACGCTCTTATTCAAAAAAGATTGAACTTTGTCGTTTTACTACATATTCATACAAAGTTTTGAAAAATAACGGAAAAGTTTATTTGAATTTTAGTGCAAAATATCCAGTTGGGATACAAAAATGCACTTTCATGGGCAATGACCCCTATGGATGTCAAACTTTTGTAATTCATTAAAAAGAAAGTAAGGCTCCATTCGAAAAACAGACAATATCTTTGGATTAGTCTCCAAAATATCTATGTGCAACTTTTAAAAAAATGTTCCTAATATTATATCATTCTTTAACGTTTTGTAAACTTTTATGATCAAATATATTAATTGCATGTCAACTTTGAGTTGTTTAATCAAAATCTACATAATAACGCCTTTAAAGAAGTTTGTCTCTTACAAAGTTTGTTTTTAAAAATCGCGATTAGATATAGAATACCGCAGGGTTGTATATATATATTATACAGTGTCATATTTGAAGGGTGCCGTGGTAAAAGCATGTGTCATTCGGGACCTTCCCAAAAATTGAATTCTATAAAAAAAAATTGAAAGTACCTTCGAGATTTAATGGAGCCGCAGAGATCTCAGCAAACAAATTTTGTGGAAAAGCTAATATTTTTTAGATATAAATAGTCAAAAATCGACTGCCATCTAAACCGTGTATATCCGTGGATTTTTTATAAATTTTGTAAATCCTAATTAACAATAACCATATGCCTCAAATAATATAAGCACATTACGAGCCAAATAAAAGTCTGAAAAGTGAAAAATTTAATTGCATAAATCGTTTCTTAACAAAAATGGGTTTTAAAATACTACTGTATTATTTTCAAGCAAAATATTTTGTTTATTTCTATTTTGTAACTATTTATTACAACCAAAGAATGTAATTGAATATGACGATTTAAACGTTTGTATGATTGAAGACAGTTTTAGGTTTTGTGATAAAACCCAGAAATCTACAAATTTTATTTAGAACTGAATTTCTGTTCTCATGCTCAATGACAAATCCGTGCGATTCAAGCAAAATGAATTGCGCGCTCCACATTTTTTTAACAGGCCTGAAAGGAAATATCAATAATCGAAATATCATCTAAATAGACGATAAACACATGGCCTTTCTTTCTTAAATAGCGCATTTCTGTTAAAAATTTTGTAATAAAGAGTATTTATTTCAGAAGGAAGGCAAATAAATTCAAAAGACTTTCCTTTATAGAAAATACTGAAATTTTGTTATAATCATCGTCAATGGGAATAAGAAACTGTCTTTTACACCTAAGTCATTCATAAAGTAATTTTGTTCAATATCTTTCGTAGCAGATTTAAGGTCTTTATTTTTTAAATGGGAAACTTCGAAATACTAATTTAATAATTTCAAATAAAAGATAAGACGTTTAGTGTCATCTTGTATATGATTGTTGAGACAATCGCTTAAATGGAATTATAAGTACAAAATTAAATTAAATAATTGCACAAGGACAAAAAAAAGATGTTAGCTCTGTCCAGACTAAGAGTGTATGTTCCCATATACTTTTGGACGTTTAATCCGAACTCAAAAGCGAAATATTTCTATCAGGTAAAGTTTTCGATAAAATTGAATTTTTCCTAACTTTATTTTAAAATCCGTAGAGTGTGGATTTGATGTTCTAGAGACTTCTAACAGGGCTCAAATTAAAATTCAAACCTCAGCCTATCTTGAACATTATTATTTGAATCTCAATTGAGTTCTGAAACCGTTGGTTAAATGAGATGCTTCCTTTTCCATCACCGAAGAGCTTTTCGAGATTAAAGAATTGGGAAAAGGTTTCTTGAAATTATTTTTGTAATTAATATCGTAGCTTGTCTTTGCTAAGGATGTAGCCTTGGTGACCTTGTCATATATCTTTCCACCAAAAAGAAAAGTCTTCATGTAAGATTTTTCCAAAATTATTGTTATAACATTTTATCGAAAGTTATTGAGAATCCTTAAAATGATCATCTTGTTTTCTAGAAATATCATTCAAGTCTGTCTCCAGTTCTGTATTCAGATCTGGAGCTTCCAGATTACAATTTTACTTTTTAGTATATTTCTCCCGCTTGTATGGAAATTATGTCAGGATAAAAATTGACATCTACCTAACGACATCATAAAATTTTTTATATCTACTACCTTCAAGATTTTCTGAAAGCGTCGTATAATAGTATGATAATGTTGTCTTCGCTGATAGATTAATCTTTTCATTTTCTTCTTAAGTTGTTTCATTTGGTAAATCAAATCATCGAAATCATCAGTATCTCTTAAATAACATTTACGCTTTTGATTTTCCCATTCCCGAACTTAAATTATTATTGAACAAACTAATTATTCCGATTAGTGATTCCTAGAACGAGGCAGAAATATAATTAATTTTTAATTCACAAATTCTCATCCTATACGTCTTTTACGAGCTTTAAAAATATCTGACCCCTGCATACTCTGAAAGAAAGTCTTTACGCAAGCCCGCACATGGGCTTGTTTAAATATGTGATATAAGGAAGATCAGTTCCGCGCAAAACTAGGCTACATGACGGAGGCCTTAAAACTAAATAATATTGCTCTAAAAAACTTAATTTAAGTGGAAAATTTTACTTATTTGCAGCTGTAACAAAAAGAAGCATACATAGTCTAAAATTACGTAAGAATGATGTTTAATTCTGAGCATTTAATAAATGTTCAAAAAACACGTAGCAATCCTACAACCCGGTAAAGAAATATTAACAGCATAATTGCGAACATAAAATAATATTACACTATCAAAAAAACACTTCACTTCGAATTTTTTGATACAATAGTCTATAAATTAAAAAAAAAACTTAAGTTCTTTTACTGACGCTGTATTTTTCCAATACATTTTGTCCTACTAAACTTAAAAATCGTTTTGAAAGATTTTTATGGATTGATTGGATTGGAAACAAGGTCTGTTTTTAAATTTCGGTTCATTGCACTTCCATTCACCATCACTAAATATATAAATAGATTCAATTATGTGATGTAAGTTCTCTGAGAATGTTTTAATTTATTTAAATACAAGTTCGCTACCTCCACATACTCGCAGATTTTCTAAAAAATATATAAAAATATAATAGAATTTGTGAAAAATAAAACAATTTGACAGTTTTAAACTTATTAACCCGTTTTTCTCTTCCTCTGTACGTTTTTCAGTAGAAAATTAATTTTTTTCCATTAAATTGAACCATTTTATGTTTGATTGAAAATCTTCAGTGGAAAATTGAACTACTTGGTTGAAAATTCGTAATTTGTGGTAGAATATTAATTTTCTTGATACTGATTTATCTTGTTAGTTAAAAATACATTTATTAGATTAAAAATTTAACTAATAGATTCCACACTCCTTTAAAGTAAAAAAATTTGATTGAAAATTCATGTTTTTTACAGAAAATTGATCTACTTGTTTAAAAAATTATTTTTATGTTGCATAGTGTATGAGTAAAGACGCTTTATAGCAAATTTAGTTTATCTTACGTAACAAAAAAAAACACCAAAATATCCACAAGGCATCCAAATAAACGTAAGACAAAAAATGTATAAGTTTACAGTAAAATATATTATGCTTCATTGATTTTGTCCCGCTTAAATGATAACTACAAAACTTCAAAAAATGACCAAGTTGACTAAGTTCTCTCCGAATGTTTTAATTTCTTTAAATACAAGTGCGCTACACGGAGAAAAATCGATGTTCAAACGTAATATCTAGATGTCCAGGATTGACATATTTTATGTTTAACTATAGGACAGCAATATAGATTCTCAAAGTTAACATCTGTGGATATTGAAAAGTGAGATGCTGCTTACTAACATCCAAAATTTTCAACTGAAATATCCGAGATCTTACAGGTATGGTTATGTCAAATAACGTCTGTCTATATTTGAGTTTACTTATTTCTGGTTATTTAAAAATGAATTAATAACTTATTTTTAAATATAAAATGAAACTCTACTGTTCGTACATGAACAAAAAACAGAAAAAGGGTATGAAATGTCCATCAGATGGTACATTCAGTCAGTTTGAGATTATGTTTAATATTTTAAATTCAAAATAAAACATAAAAACTGGGTAAGTAAGCGGAGAACGAATGATCTGTAATTTGCATTTAAAAGTCTATAAAATTTAGGTTACCTCTACTCAAATTTTATTTTAAATTTATAAAAATTTTGTCGAATGTGTTCGAGTCAAGCTTCATCAAAAACTTATCATCATACTTCTCTCGTGTTGAGTTTACACAGACAAAAGTCGTTATCCAATTTTAATTCAAGATAGCTAATTTTGATTCTTTGGAAATATTCAAAAATTGTAATATTCCATCATTGTAATATCGAAAATCTATAGCCATAAAGTATAGTCGTGAAAGTCCAATGAATCATGCGCATGCGTTCGGGATAATCTTACCCTTTGAACATCTACATTTAAACATCGAATTTTCTCCGTGTTCCGCTACCAATTTGCAGATTTTCTAAAAAATATATATAAATATAATAGAATTTGTGAAAAATAAAACAATCTAACGGCTTTAAACTTGTTAACCCTTTGCGGAATGCATTCTTTTATGAAACTTAATTTACGGATATATGCAATTTCGGGCGTTTTTGGGGTCGCTGAATACGAATCCGGAGACAGATTTGCAAAATTCAAAATATCGGATCTAATATGGCGGACGAGATTTTAAAAAATTAATGGATTTTCATTGAACTTGGCATCTGAAGTTTTTGGGATCTCTGATAACGAATTAGAAATCAGATTTAAAAAACTCAAAATGACGGATTCAAAAATTTTCTTTTCATGGAAATCCATTAATTTTTTTCAAACTCCTCCACTATAGTGGATCCGCCATTTCGAATCTTGCAAACCTGGCTCCAGATTCATAATAAGCAACCCCAAGGAACCCTGAGTGACAAGTTTTATAAAAATCCAACAACTTTCTCAAAATTTGTCCACCATGCTTAATTCGACATTCTTAATTTTTTAAATCTGACATTAGATTCGTTATTAAAGCCCTTGAAAACTCCCGTATGTCAAGTTTTATGAAAATCCTTTAACTTTTTGAAAACTTCTCCGCCTTATCGGATCTGCCACTTTAAATTTTCCAAATTTGGATCTGGATTTGAAATCTGGATCGTAATCAACAACCGAGAAAACCCCAAAGTAAAAAAGAGCGATTTTAGAAATTTATTTATTTATAACTATTTATAATTTTACACAATAAATTTGTGATCATTTTTTGTATTTTATAATGCTTTAAATACGATATAAATAAGGCTTCTTTTATATTACATTAAAAACATTGAATCATTGAATAATTACTATACTGTAATGAGCCACTCCAGACTAGACGCATATTCAAAGTCGTATAATAAGTGATCAGCGAGCAGGAAAATAATGAAATGCGTTTATTTATCTTCCTTCTAAATATTTGACACCTTCTCTTACACCCATTCAAAATTTATTATTCGTGCAGCAAAACTTTTTATACTAAAAAATAAATGTGCAAAATCATTGGAAGTAATCCATGTGCAATGTTGACTTAGTACCCGAAATTTCCATATTATATTCAAGTTTAGAAGGTTCATATGAAACACAAGGTTAATATTTATTTTGTTATATAATATTTCCTGATAAGAATTAGAGGGGAAGACCCATTACCGAATAAATGCTTTATAAGAACTTAAGATATTAATTTCCAACTTCACAAAATATATGTTTGCTACACAAAGTTTCGCTAAAAGCGTAATCTCTGCACTCGAGCGATGTGAGACAGATTTTGTTGCCTAAACCCTCGAGTTGATGGATGCTCACAAGATGAACCTCCCGCATCGTGTAAATTGCATAACGCCGTTCATCCTTAATCATACGCCAAGCTTTACATTAAAATCTATATGAAAGACTGAGCAGCACGTAAGAGCAGGTAAATCTGTTAGAATCGTACTCGGAACCCGCTGTCTGGAGTAATTAGTCGCTACATCGTGCTGTCTCATTTCAGCGAGTCGAGTCGTGCGATTCATTGAGTAATGGGGCGCGCGCACAATGAGCTCAGAATCACCATGTTGGCACTTATACCTACATTTTTCAATTACAAGAAGCGGGTTTTCAGCAATTACACGGCCTCTATTAATTATCGAGAATTACAAACGAGCTATCTCAACGGATCCATTGTCTGCAAATATAAATAAAAAACAGGCGTTAATTAATTATTTTCCTCGAAATAAGTCTTGTTAAATACTTAAAACGAGTTTAGAGGCCTCAAACAGTTGAGAAAACAACCGTGGAACATAATGCGTCTATAAATTATCTCCTTGCAGTGCAGCATAATTTAACCTCACATGTATCATCAAAACTGTTTCAAAATCCGGGAATTTCATTATTTAAGACTGCATGAAGACAATTTATATTAAGTATATGAAAAATATATTTAACACATATATGTTACTTAATTCTAATTGGATTACAAAGTAGCACTATTTAATATACTTAGGAAAAAAAGTGTTGCATTTTGTTGTGCTTGTCCCTCGGATGAAAGTCCTACTTGCCCTACCCCCACTACCCACCTTCCCCTCGCGCTGCTGATGGACCATCAAGCTGATGCCGATGGCCATTGACAGCGGGGGTTCTTGTTACTTAATAAGTAATATAATCCCTCACATAATCCGAAACATAAGCAATCTATAATTTTGCAATTAGTAATTTGTTAATATCATATTCGAAATCCATATTTTTTCGGCGAATAGAGCAAAACGTTACAAAACTTGTTCTTATAAGTTGAAAATTAAAATTAAAATTATGATAAATTTAGGAAAACTCAGTTACAAATTGCCTAATTTTCAGCTACAATTACGGAATTTTCCATAATACATTGTAAAAAATCCCACAATATTCTTGCCATTGTCCGTTAATTTTCCAGTGAAAGCGTCAATTGTCGACATATTTTAATAAATTCAATAACGCTGGAAAATTTTTATTATGTTAAATTAAAAGACTTTTTGAAAACAGGATGTCTAGGTACTCGAGAAAACGTGAAACCCTGGAATTCGTTGGAAATTTTGTGTAATGCGATAAATGCGGGAAGCATTAATTTTGAATCAATAACAAATATTTCTAATTGAAACGTTTTAGGGTTTTAAAATACGTAAAAATAGAAGTCCTTCAGAATTAATAAATCTTTAAATTGATAAGTATCGAGATTAAAACGAATAAAGTTGATATTCAAGAACAAACAGAAAATCGTAATTTTTCGATAAAAAACTAAAATTAAAACATTCCACACTGTAAAAAAAATGGAAAAAATTAAAGTAAAATGTTCTCTTCCTCTCAATGTTTCGGTTGAAAATTAAATGTTTTCCATAAAAATTTAACGATTTTCCGTTTGATTGGCAATCTTCAGTTGAAAATGGAATTACTTGGTCGAAAATTCGTATTTTATGGTAGAATACTAATTTTCTTGTTACTGATTCATCTTGTTGGTTGAAAATTCATGTTTTTTACAGAAAATTGATCTAATCGTTTAAAAAATTCTTTTCATGCTTGAAAGTTCATCTTTTTTGGTTAAAACTTCCTTTCTTTAATTGAAAAGTTAACCATTTTTGTTCAAAACTCGTGTTTTTCTTTCGTATATTGAAATTTAATTTTCTAGCATTTCAAATATTCTATTCTTGGTTGAGAATTATTCTTTTTTAATTGAAAATTGATATATTATGCTGAAAAATTGTATTGCTTGTGTTGAAATGTTAATTGTTTTGGTAAAAAAATTTTGAACGAGATTATTTTTCATTATTGACTTAAAATGTTGCGTGGCTGAAAATTCAACTCTTAAGTTGAAAACTCTTGATCTTGGTTTTAAAATTAGTTAACTTTTGTTGAGGATTTAACTGATTTGTAAAAAAATATTTGTTTTCTTAGTTTTGACAACCTGTTTTCGATTGCAATTTTAAATATTGTTTGTGTGCAAATTTTAACTATTTCACTTTTCATTGAAAATAATTTTTTTTTAACCCAGATAGAATTTGAAAATTTAATTGTTTTGGTAGAAAAATCATATTTTTGATTTATAATTCAACTTTTCTGTTAAAAATTGATTCCGCGTTTAAAACTGAGCTTTTTTGCTGGAAATTTGTCTCCCTTTCTTAAACATTCAACCTTTCTGACGAGATCATTTCGCATTTTTGACTGAACAATTTACTAGGTTGAAAATTTCACTTTTTTATTTAAAATTCTTCGTTTTGGTTCAAAAAGTAGTCTGCTATGGTTGATAGTTTAACTATTTTTGTGAAATTTCTATTTTTTTCTGATTGAAAAGTTATTGTTATAAGTGAGAATTAAATGTGACTAATTACGGTTTAAAATTGGTCTTTTTGCGTTTACCGTTCAATTATTTGATTGAAATTTCTTGTATTCTACGTATGTCTTACGTAATTAATATTTGGTCCCCTATAAAATTCCAATGAATGTTGTTATGCTAAAAGTGATGAATATAAATTTAGAAACCAACACTTTTTCGATTTAACATTATTGATCTCTCAGGCGCAAGGTTCTTTTTTTACTTGAAAGGAAAATTTAGAGTGGTTAGGGAAAATAAAAAATTTGGCATGGAAAAGTCGGGAAATTTTGAAATATGGATTTTGAATCAATCCTGTGAAAGACGTAGAGGGGAAAAAAACCTGTATGATATAATGTTTGGATTATGCCAAAAAATAGTTGGAAAGTACAGACAGTATTATTCACGATGAAAATACTATTCTCTTCCTATTTCATTATGTATAGTAGTAATTATTATGATTACTAGAATTATCCGCATTATTAGGAGAATAGTTTAGAATTTAGATTATGCTTGGGTTACTGCTTAGCATTTTCGGCATTAAACACCTTGCCATCGTGAGCGCACTAAATGCTATTGGTCTGTAATGTGGCACGTTATTGGCTCATAAACTTACAGTACTCGTGAATGTTTAGCTGTGTGCGTGCACGTGCATAATCAGGGAGATCCTATATCGGAGTGTTATGGATGGGGCATAAATATAACATGGAGCTCACACAGTAATAACAATCGATCCCTTGAGGGTTATTTGTATAACTGTGTCGTTAATGAAATTGGATTATCGTTAACAAATATCTCTTTTCCATCGAATTATCTACTCAACCTGTTATTGTTTTTTCCTGCTATTTCCCTACATTCGTTATTTATGTATGCACATTGTGCGAGTCCGTATGACATTGTATTCGATCGAACTGTAACAAATTTCTAAATATGTATAAACTGAAATTAATTTCCTTTATAATTATTTTATCTCCTGTTTATACTTTGTGGTATGATAGGTAATTTTTGCTGCGTAATGCGTATGTTGCATTATGATGGTGATTTACATTATTTATATCAGGTTTGAAAAATAAGTATGGCTGAAAATAATTTATGAAACCGAGGAAAATATTACCATTGTTAATTGTCACTAATTTTGGAAGAGAGCTGAAGGTGAACTTAAGAAAACAATATTTCAGGTTAAAGTTGTTTATTTAACAATATCTTTTAGAGAATTAATTTTATTTCAGAAAAATATTCTTCATAAAACTAACAATTGTATAATGGATAAATTTTTTAATTTAATACGCTTTGAAGAAATTGGTAGGAAATTCTTCAAGAAATAAAATCAGCGCGACCACATTAAGATTAAATAAGAATGGCAATTTTCACTTAATTGCACCTTTAGCTCCCTATTAAAATTAGTTATTTTACAAATTATTTTTAATAATGCTCATTCTCCAAACTGAGATAACTAGTTGCATCGTCTAAAATATCTTCAAATCAAATAAACTCTTGTAAATATTTTGTGCTATCCGCTGATGTGCCGACAGAAATTTAAGTCGTTATTCAACCAATGGAGAATTAATTAAAGTTACAGAAAATGCACTAATTAAAAATTTTAATTTTCCAAACTATTGAAATTCCTTTTAAAAATATTCAAATTTTTAACTAATCATATTTTTATATTCTCATCATAATGATAATTATGAAAAGTTTATTATTTATTGTGTTATTTATTATCTATTATTATTATTTATTATTTTATATTATTATTGATTAAAAAAAGTTTTATTCGAAAAGT
>JAAAKG020188802.1:0-50996 GCA_010014905.2 Druon quercuslanigerum | reverse complement strand
CTTGTTCTAAATCAGAGTTATAATTCTTTTAGAAAATTACCTTTCCAAAAGTCAAAATTCGAATTCTTTCAGGAAATGGTCTCAGATTTCAAATTACATTTCTTTACTGAATATCCCTGTCCCAAGTTCTAAATTATTCTTGCAATCTTCTAAATCATCCTGAAATCAAATCTTTGAAATCTTTATAAAACCTTTCTTAAATTATTTGTATACATTTAAATATGGTACAAGTCTTTAAAATCTTAAGTTTTTTGAAAGTTTTAAAATCTCTGAAAATGTTTAAATTCTTTAAAATCTGGTATACGCGCATTTTCCAAATCTTTGACATCATTGAAATATTTATGAAATGTTCAAAATCCTTGGGAAATGTTTCTAAAGTCTTTAAAATCTTCGTCATATCTATTTCTGTATCTATTCTGTAGTGAGAAAATTATAAAATGCTAATTTTTGGACAACGTTTGAATACTGCAAGTTCCATTCATCAAATCAAAATATTACGTAAAAGAAGAAGTGACTTCAAGAGCTACCGATATGATATCGAACGCATACTTTGAATTATTGTTTTATGATAACATGCGTCAATCATTGTGTTCGAGTGAAAGGTATCAATTATTTTCCTTAGGAAATAAATATGAGTTAAATTTGAAATTCTTGCCAGTAACCAGAAGGTATTCAAAAATGAATCATAAAGTAATATTTATAACATTTCTAATCTTAATTTTTTTTCTTAATTCAATTATAAGTAAACAAGATTGTATAAGTATTCCCAAACGGCATTGGAACACTCCAGATGAAGCATTTTGTAAGTGATTTTATTTTCTTTAAAGAAATTTCATTGAATCAGAATGGTCAATAAAAATTCATTTTTTATATTTCCTGACTTTTTCCGAATTTTGTCACTTTTTTAGTATACAAAACATGCAAAAATTGATTAAAATATGTGTGGTGAATATAAGTTAATAAATGTGAGTAATCTTTTCTTGAATTTCAAATAATTCAAAAGAATTCCACGAAATTTAGGAAAATCGCAGGTAAGTTTTAACAAATTTAGAATAAATTCAGAGATTCAAGGATTTTTTAATTCAATTGATTTTAGTCAAATTGAATACAGAAGTGTTAAATTGTAGAGTTTTTGACAAATTTTTTATCTGAAAGAATTACGGAGACTTCCTGAATTTTTCAATTTTTTTTCAAGTCGATGATTTTTCTCTTACATTTTCTGATCAACATAATTAAAGAAATTATATACATAAGAATTTTAGGACTAATTACATTTTTTTTAATTTACAGAAGAATGCGAATCTTCGACTGTAACTTATGAATCAGTTGTAGTAAATTGCACCGATTGTCAACCTCCATCATACAAGTATTACTATTTCTGTATACCGATCCACTCAGTGTACTGATTTATTGTTTTGCGATAATCTGTTTCCTACGTATGAGCGGCTACTCACTGTGAAATCTAAAAATCATCCAAATATGTTTGTGGCAGTCTCGATGAAATTCAGAAAGAGAGTTTTTAAATTACCTTAAGATAGCCGGGCAATCAGCTTTCAAGTTGAAGTTTTTTCCTATGTGTGGGATCCGACTCAAGTTCCAGACAATTAAAAATCATTTAGAAATTAATAAAATTTCACTATTTTTAAAGAACAAGATATATATTCTTATATTCTTTTTATCTTGAAATTGTTTTTAGACCGTATCTACGTGTACCAAAATTTTCGGTACGACTTGCAGGATTTTCTATTTAAAAATTTCAGATACAAAAGCAACAAACCATTTTCAACAAAATTTTAGCAAGTACACTCGGAATTTTTCGGTTTATGCAGAAAGTGCTTTGTTAAAAATAATAATTTTAATAATAAATTTCTTTATTCTTGTTGTTTAATTTTAACTCCCATTTTGTTTAAAAGTCATATCTACATAATTTAAATATTTTCTAATTGAAAAAATGTGTAATTTATGCTTTTTCAATATTGCAATGTACAAATCTTTTAGAAACCGTCATTCTAAATTTTATAATTCACTGAGAAGTTGATAATATGATTTTTAAACATTCTTAAACTTCAGGCACTTTTAAATAAAGCATTTTTAAACTGAGCATTATTAATCTTTTGGTACGTGCATTCTAGATAAACCTAATTAGCAGGATTAAGAATTTTTTGCCTAATACAATTCACACTCCTTTCATGCACGCTCTACAGGCCCACTAGTGCGAATCAGAATTTTCCGTTTTTGAAGCTCGTTATCTCTTTGAAATGTATAGATAATTTTAAAAAATTTATGCTTTACTATATAAAATTTAATGCAGAATTGAGTGGTTTAAAGGAAAATTAAGAAAAAAATATTTTTTTACTTTGTGATGTATTTGTTAAAGACGCAACAGAACTAATTCAAAGTTATTACTAATTAATCTTGAGACCCTAAGCTTTAGTAGAAACAAACTTATGTTTTGAAGGCAAATAATTTCATATTGAATAATTATGGTATGGTCCAACTCAATAAGAGAACCTTAAAACTCAATAGCTTCGAAGAGAAAGCGCAGGGTTGTAAGGGAAGCTGAAGAGGTATGCCAAGAAAGGATAGTGTTCAATAAAGATATATAATATATAACTAGCATGAAAAATTTCTGTTGAATAAAAGCATATATTAAAATAGTGAAATACTTGCCTTTCATTTTATACTGCCTAATAACCAGAGGAAAACTGAGACAAAAAATCATTTTTCTGGAAATATGTTAGCACCAAAAACCACAGTTTTGAAACTTTTTACATGCAACCTACAAAAGTAAATGACTTCAATACCTCAGATTTGAAATGATGTGTACCCTCGCTTGGTTTTGCCAAAACAAATATATAAATTAGCTTTTAATTACATGCTTTTTAATCCAACTACTGTTGATTTTAGTTCAATCAAAATTGTCTTCAGAAATAAAAACTCAAATTTTTGAAGAAAACATCGAAACGACTTTTTCAGTTTTTCTCGCTAGTTCCTCATTAAGAATTAATGTTTAATTGCATGCATTATTAGTTTTAAAATATTATTTTAAATTACAAGCTTTAATAGATGGATATTTTTTAGTTAAAATACAATTCAATTTCACTACTTCTATACAGAGTTTCTAATAAATCAATCAGAATTTCATGTTTCAATTACAACCTCTGTTTCAAAGAAAACAATAATATTTTATTAAATTTAAGTTTAAACAAATTTTATTAAAGAGAAATTTCAATTTAAAAAAATGAGGATAAATTATTTGAAGTTAAGCTTTTTCCACACTTTATTTACGCTTTTCGAAAAAAAGAAGCAGCTCTTTTAATAAATAAGAGGTGTATGAAAGCAAACATCAATAATTGGTTGCTTTTTCCGTTTCTGGCAATGTTTAGGCACCAAAAATGTGAAAGGCGTTCAAAGAGTGAATTTAAAGATTGTTTATTTTCGACTTAAAGGATGAAGATTGTATTCATTTGGAAAACCTCTGCAGAAAGATAACAATGTCCTCCAGAATCAAAGAGACCTGTTACGGCAGAACGGGATAAGATTGATTCACAAGCTTTGTTCAATCATATGCCGCTTCTTAACCAAAATCGCCTGCATCCTTCTTTAAATTTAAAGCGAATTCTTTAGGATGGAACGATTTAAAAAATGTTCAGAAAAGACATATTCCGCCAGAAAATTTCAAATTTGAAATTTCTCCACACGAGGCATGTATACACTGTATGGAGTGTCTTCTGCATATAGCCGTATTGTGAAGATTTCAAGAAAAGCTGGATTCAGGTTTTACATTGAGAAAAGGATGTCTATCCAGGTAATTATGACTTGAATTGTATAAATAATGCCAAGCTGTAAGTTAAACATTAACAATGACTTTACATGACTTCATCCGTGCATAAGATCCAGCTGCATTGTGGGGACATTATTTGATCAGCCCTTCTGCCTATTAGTTAGCTAATAAAAGAAGCTCTAGGAGCACGAAATAAAGAAGTTCGTCGCATCAGAGAATTTTATATCAGAAAATTCAACCAATTTATCGCTAACAAAGAATTGATCTACATACTGTTTATCTAATCTGATCCATCTATGAAAGAAATCTCGCAATAATATAAAAATCGAAAATAAACCCAGAAGCTCAGGAACTGTTAGTACCATGTGAATCTTTGATATTTAAAAAAAAAACAGCTGTAGAACAAACAAGATATTTTTTCTTGTTCCTTAACTGATCTGCCAAAGCGAAATTCAGATTAGTATTTTGACGGTCATCCGGTATACGGGCAATCACGACTATCACGCGACTATCTGTGGAATACCTTTGAGAGTATATTTCATAGGTCTCACGGTCTTCATTAAATTAAAGAATAAAGAGGAAATTAATTTAAAGTTCTGTTAATAAAAAATATGACGTTTCAGCTATCACTGCGTTCCCTTTTCAGAGAATCTAAATCCGTATTATATAAATAACAATCGTTTCTTACATGTCAATACAAACAAATTTGTTTTGAAAAATAGAAACAGAAATAGTCACACGGTGATAGCTGACGCGTCAGACTTTTTATTAAACGATTTTTCAATATTTTCGTTTTTTATTCTTTAATTTAATGAAAACTGTAAGATCGATGGTTTTCCTATGGGTTTAGTATTGTCTCCTATAGTTTTGCGTTTGGTTATGGAAGATTTTGAAATAAAACCTTTAAAAAAGTTAAATTTTAAACCTATTTTATATAAAAGGTATGTAGATGATATTTCAGCTATTGTTCCTACTAAAAAAATTGACGATTTCATAAATAATTTTAACAGTATTGAAAATTCCATGCAGTTTATATTTAAACTTGAACAAATAATTCAATAAATTATCTTGAGTTACAAATTGTAAAAACAACTAAAGGTAAGTAAACCCATTGGTTTAATTTAATTTAATTTATTTTGTCAAAAGGTCGGCCTAATAAAAATTTCAATGGATAAATGCAGTTCAAAATATTTATTCGCTTCCTTTCAGAAATAGTATTATTCAAGAAAAAATTCATGAAATATACAATGTTTCTAGTAAAAAAAAAGTAACTGGCTGGATACATACAATAAGATCGTTAAAGAATTCCACATCAATGTTTATTTTAGTAATCAAAACACTCTTTAAATTTTTTACCTGATCAAAAAGATACAGATAGTAACAAAAATTGGTCTGAAATTGTACGTATATATCATTCAATGTGATTGCTGCTAAAAAGTTTATATTGGAAAAACAGATAGAGGATTAAGAACTATGAAATCCAACAATTTTCACCCAAAGAAATAAAACAAGAAGATGGTGATGATGATGACGATGACTTTTTTTTACGAGGGCACGGTGAAAAATGTTCAAAAGCACATCGAGAAGGGGCCGCACTTCTGGGTAGTATATGGATCTAAGTCGCATCACTAAAATGACCTGACATATATAATATTCAGTTATACCTTGCGTATGACTATACATTATAAAATATCATATGTGGTCATTATAATAATGCCACAAATGGACCTACTAAAAAATACCACCCTTTCTCCTTGGCATCATACCCCCCTTCCCCTCTCGGAACCGCTTTCCCATTACAGCAGGTTGTTGCCGTTCTTTTACCTGTGAAGCCTTCTGCTGGTTTGCTACGTCTTTTTCTGGGCCTCGGGTCGGACCATCCCGTGTTTAGACGAGTCTAGCCTTTGACATCCTGGCTGGATCCTGTCGTGTGCTTTTGTCATTTTTGTCTGTTTCGAGGCTTCCTCGACGGGGTTGCCTCCCTGAAGGACAAACATTTTATTGTCTCTGGCAGATGGTCAGTCCGGGGTCTCTCACTTCTTGCGGCGCTGAGAAATCACTGGGTAGTGCTGGAGCACTCCACAGACTTGCGCCCCTCTTTGCCGCACCTCCAGGATCCTTTAGTCCTATCCGTAATCTTGCAGCTCGCTGCTCTGTGGCCAAAGCCGAGGAAGCGGTAGCACCTAATGACCTTCATTTTTTTGTGTAAGCTAAAGGACGCCCACCCCACCTTGAGGTGTCCCGCGCTTACCAATTTCGACGCCATTTCCTCGGTCAGCTGAACAAAGGCCTTTAGAGTTTCTCCGAAGGTCCTTTTTATGAAACTGGCCATCCGCTGTATTCTGAACCTCCACAAATACCTTCCCTTTTATGGTTTTCTCACATCCCCGATGTTAACACCAAAGGTCCAGCTTAAATCTTCTTCTTCTTCTTTAGTAAACCCGGATTTTCCGATTCAAGCCTTGTTCTCCTTTCTTTTTTTCAGGGTTGACGCCTTCTTTATTGGTTTGAACCCCTTTGCAGGTCATAACTCTGGGCCGTGCCCATTTCTTAAACTCCTGCACTCTTTCAGTCATTGTATCCTGGTAAGCGCTTTGGAGGAGACTAGCTTCAATCTTCAGATTCGACATGTGAATCTACATATTGAACAGCACTTTCACTGCTTAAGTTACCAGAATTTTGCGAAACGTTTGAAAATAACAAAAATGAACAAAATCATAATAGTATTAGCAGTTCAGTAGTGAGCAAACTCTAGGAAGTCATAAAGCGTAAATGTCACTCTTTAGAAAAAATAGAGAATATCATGATGACGATGATGATTTTGAGTCTTTCTTGGCTAGGATAACAAAGAAAGAAGATGAGAAGCAGTTTTATATGAATAAGAAAGATGGAGATCGAGATAACAATCAGGAGGAGGAGAATAAGGATCAACAAAAATTGGAACATTATGATAATAGTGATTTGGTTGAAAATGTTTTTCACAAGAAAGAAGAGGAGGAGAATTCGAAAGGATTTAGTAAACTGATTTTCAAAACATACTGGCAACCAAGTCAAAATTGCTGCTCAATGGCGTTTTATATAGATTCAAATGAACCTTTGTGATTTTACATTCACTCTTGCCATTCTTTACTAAATCCCGAGTTTTAAGCAATTATCTGCATATTACATCAAAGAAACATAATTTTGTTAGCAAGACCATTGTAAATTTTGTTTTAACTGTCTTTGATCTGTATAATTAAGTTATAATATTATTTTGCTAAACTAAGTGGAGAATCTATATTTTTAAAACCTGTCCACTTAGATAACTATTAGTCAGTAATCTCAGGTAGTACTTGAGTTTCTTTAAATAGTAGTTAGGTTTAAATCATTAGCTATTTTATTATTGGTAATGGGCACTGATGTACATTTAGTACTTAGACGTCAAATTATCTTTATTTCAATTCTTCCTTAGATTAGTTTAACCAACACTTCCACGACCGGAAGTAAAGGTTAAAGGAGGAAAAAAACAAAAGCATTTTCTGTCGGTGTAATTCCCTACCTGCTCCAGTCGCAAAACCGACCCAGACTCACAGTTGAACTGGATTTGTATTGTAAGAATAAGTTAACCTTTTTAAAGGAAAAGTGTTTGTAGACTTCTCCTCGCTGCCGCACAAGTGTCCTGTACAGCCTTAGGTAACTAGAAATGTACAATAATACTGCGCACCGGTAAGTGCCATATACATTCATTTCGCAGCCTTCTCTGTGTACTGTAATTGGTTTTAAGTTATGGATAAGAAATTTAAATTTTCGCGCGCTTTCCGCAATGCAATAAGTAAACTTTTCACAAACTTCAACGATGGAATTTTATAACAGCGATGATCTGTAAACTTTTCTAAACGTTGGGTTGATTTTCAAATTTTGCATGCTCTCGGCATTGTTAAAAATCTCGCTCTTCAGCAAACTTCAGTGATGGAATTTTACTTCAAAATAACGTTGGACTTTATTATAGCATCGTTGGGTTTGCAAGCTTCTCTCAGCGCTGGAGCCACACGCACATCTTTGGGATGCCAATTTCAAACTTCGCGCAATTTCGCTTCTTTTATCGCAAAATGGGAATCCCCGATCCAAGTAAATCTTGGGTATCACGATCTGTATCGCAGGATTCGAGCTCCTTCTTATAGTGTGTTTACTCGCGCATCAAGTCTTCTCTTATGACTTTTCAGCTGGCTGTTGGTCTGTTGACAGGTATGTAATTTCCATCGACGCTAGTTTAATGAGCATTTTACTTATGGGCTCTATTCATATAAATATCATACTCCTATATTGCTAACCGCCTGAGAAGTTTCTGGCAAAAAATAGAGGTTTCTAGCAAAAAATTGAGTTTTCTATCAAAAAATAGAGTATAGACGTACATTTCTTACAAAATAGACTTGTATGCAGATTAAATCTATAAAGTTACGTACACCTTTCCGGCATCATGCTGAGATTGTACTGCGTGCTGTGTGAGGCAGAAATATACGTGAGCGCTCTGCTTTTTTTGACGACTTATTGCAAAGTATAGACAGTTCGCAATATATACGAGTATTAGATATATGGTACTATCAGGCCAAACTTTCTAGAAGCTTCGAGAAACACCCCACCTCTAGCTCACTTTGGCCAACCACCTTTTCAGAAGCTTCAAAAACTCTGGGGAATCCCTCCACGAGCGCCGTCTGTCGGCTACAGCTTGAAAAAAATATGTGGTAAAACAGGGACCCACCATGCCAGCTTGGCCATGGATCCATGTCGGTGATCTACATTACAGACTAAGCAGTTTCTGGCTGCTGGAACTAACTGGTGGCGGCATCTCTCGGTAGCAGCTGTATCTACGCAGTAGTCTCGGAGAGCTCTCACAGGTATACTACTCCTGTTTTATCGGATTCAGGGAATTAACAAACTTTTACAAATTTTATTCACTAAATAAGGGTTATGAAAACTCTTAACCTTAATGAATATAATACCATAAATAAATACAAGTTACCTAATTCTAAGTTGCAGCGTAAACATATTTTTGTGAAATAAAAGTTATCTCTTCACATTCAGGCAAAATAAACTGTTATTTAGAAAATATTTAAGTGTAGATTTTTTCTTGTCTTAAATAAAAAATGATACAGTTTCTATACATTATTGTACAGTTTATAATATTTTTTAATTTATTTAGAAGAATATCCTTTTTAACTACATATATTGAATTGCGCGCCAACTGCTCGTTTGTGAAGAGTAACTACTTTGTGATTTGTGTTTAATTAAGCTGGTAAAGCTGTTTAAGCATGTGGGTTGTGTAAATGTAGGAGGCTCGTTAGCTAATCTGCTTTCATATAGTTTTTTCCTGGACAAAAATGGATGAGCTTCCATGTTTTCATTTTTACGATCATTTAGTTCCAAAAGAGTATAAAACGGAACGAATTGCGTGTACACCCACTGCTGACGCCAAGGTACTTTAGGATTTTTTAATTGCTTCAGGAGATGTCAAGACATATATAGTGACTTTAGGAAAATTTACAGTCTTTTAATTAATTTTAGTAATTTATAATGGCTTTAGAAGAATTAAAGGATTTCAAATTGATTCAGGTGACATTAAGGTACCTAATGTGAATTTACGTGATTGAAGGTAAATTGACATCGCTTCATGTACATTCAGATATTTCAGGGCTTGTAAAGTTCTATGTTCTGCTAAAGTTGTAATTAAGTTATGTTATAATTGACTTTTTAAAATATTATGGTTGCCCTAAGAATTACAAATAACGTAACTTTTTAGTAACTCTGCTACATTTAAAAAGTTACTAGCCAATCTTGGTTGAAGCTGAACAGAATTAACTAAATTTTTTCATTCTGTAAACTTGAAAAACCTAGGAAAGTCATGGAATTTTCAAATCGTACATTTATAGCAACTCTGCTACTTAAAATGCTAATTTTTCAACAAAGAAATATATCATGTAAAAGATAAAATGACTTTCAGATCTTCTGATATGGTATCTAACGCATGCTATAAATTATTGTTATATGATAATATTTTTGAATTTTGTGTTGTGGTGAAAGGTATCAATTATTTTTGTGGGGAATAAATATGGATTAATATTGGAATTCTAGCCAATATCCAGCAACAACTCAGAAATTAATTATAGTTGTTAATAATTACAATGATTCAATAAGGCTGGCCGCTTAGATTATTTTTTTAAATATCCTAATATTTCAGAATACATTTAGAAGACTTTAGAACAGTTGAAGTTTAGTTTTTAAAAATTCAAATACTTTAAGGAATTTTTATGTTCCCTTGGATTGCATTAAAATTGAACACAGGAGGTTTTCGGTCAATTTGATAAAACCTCAAGGATAATTCCACATGAATTCAAATAAATTAAAAAAATTAAAAACCATAGGAATTTTCCTCACATCTCTTACATAAATACTATGAAATCCTCGAAAGTTTACTAATATTACAAAATATTTCAAATTCTTTCAAATCTTTTTGAATCTCTTATAATTTTGTAAAGCTCTGAAAAATATGTTAGAATTTGTTAGTGTATGAAAATTTTGTTAAATCCCTGGTATTGCCTTGGAATCTTTTAAAATATTAAAAAACTTCCAAATATTTTGAAATTACTTCGAACTATTTAAACACGAAAAAATATAAAAATACCCTCAGGTGTTAAAATTTTTTTAAGTTTCTTTATTTGCCATAAAATGTTGTACATTTTTTTAAATAAATTTCTTCTGAAATAATAGCTACTTTTTTGCTCCACTGAAAATTGAAGCCCAGAACCTCAGGTTGTCGGTCGGATGAGAAAAGGCAATCGAAAATTCTGTTGTTCGATTCTCAGTGGAGCAGAGAGAAAGAGTAAATCTTTTATTATAAAAAATGTAATTTTAAAATTTTAATAATTTTATTTTCCAATTATTCTGAATTGACAATAAGTATTTTCTGTTATTTGAAGAGTTAATTTTATCGATAGTGTTTGATTTCTATTTTCATGGACGGCGGAATGATACGTGCACTAATTAATAGTTACTATATTAGCTTATAGTACAGATTCATTTACGTTTTTTAAATCTATAATTAATGCTATGACATTTTTAAAAATATCCCAACATCGACAAAATTTCTTTGCAATTCACTGAAGCTTTAAACATACAAAAATGTCATTATTGGTTAGATACGAATCCACACTAGTACAGAACCGCTGATCACCAAAATCGTTGGAGCCTTAATGTTTGGTGCGGAATTATAAATGGCTATCTGATTGGACCATATTTTTTCGCTGAGGCTGTTAACCAATCTTTGAAAGTTTATTGGACCTTAATAATACACAGTAGACTCACTTTTACGTTTAAGCGACCTTGAAAATCGCCTTCAAGATAAAAGCATGTAGTACCAATATACGCACCCTATTGTCTCCTACAACTATTGTCTGAAACATCTTTCGGTATCTGACGTATATTCTGAGATATAGCTCGTTATGTCATTTTCGCCTATTTGACCTTCATCTTACCTTGAAAAAACCTTGACCTATACAACATCTTATACATCAAATTTTCCACTCTTTTCAATTCCGGGATCAAAATTAGGGGTTTCCATTAGAAAAAATCACTTTGACCTTCAAATAACCTTCAAAATTGCTTCCAAGGTCAAAGCCTTTTATACCAATCCATGTCATTTTTTTCTTCCTACAACTTTGGTGTGAAACATTTTTCCGTATCTGACTTGTTTTCTGAGATATTTCCCGCGATAGATTAAAATGGTCCACCCTGTATATAAGAAATTCCATGGTGTGTAACTGTCAAATGTAGTTAATTTCTATTTGAATCATTATTCGTTAGTCCGTTTGACATGTACACATTTCTACAATATACGTGACAAATGAATTAAATCTTAGTATTTTTCAAGCATAAGCACGATCCTTTGAAGTCAGGATGCTCGCACCTGTCGAGCATTCGTATCTCTTGTGGTCGTATCTTTGGAGTTCAATTGTATTTATACTTTTTCACTTATGAAAGAAAAAAAAAAATTTATCTTAATATCAATATGAGTGGCATAGATGCTTTAAAATATTTTTCACTGCTCAAAGTAAGCAAACATTAAACCAAAATAAAATTAAAATTTAGGAAAATGACTCATCTGCATTATTCTTTCTTCTAAACATGAATACGTATTTTTATTATTATTGTCGATCTTATGGTTGTTGACCAGGGAGTATTCATTATTAATATTAGATTTTAATTTTGTTTGTCTACAGGTCTATATCAATATTGTTAAAATATTGATAAATCTTAAAATTGTGAAAATAATGTCTCTATCTCCTCTGGGATCTGAACCCAGGACCTTCAGATTTCCGGTGTCATGCTCTTACCAACTGAGCTACGGAGATACGAGAAGATTTTCTTCACAATCCCCTCACAAGCTGGATGATGACGTCATTCATGATACTTGTAAGATTTTTCTTTCTTCTAAACATGAATACATATTTGTATTATTATTTTGGATCTTAGGGTTGTTGACTAGGGAATATTTATTATTAATATTAGATGTTAATTTTGTTTGTCTACTGGTATATATCAATATTGGTAAAATATTGATAAATCTTAAGGTTGTAAAAAAAATGTCTCTATCTCCGCTGGGACCTGAACCCAGGACCTTCAGATTAATAATAAATATTCCCTGGTCAACAACCCTATGATCAACAATAATAAATAACATAATTTTTGAGAAACTCTGTTTCTTTTAAAAAGTTACGAGCCAATGGTGGTGGAATCTGAACAGAATTAACTAAATTTATTTATTCTGTAAACTTGAAAATTGTGGAAAAGTCATGGAATTTTCAAACCATAAATTTATAGCAACCCTCCTATTCAAAATGCTAATTTTTTAACAAAGCAATATATCATGTAAAAGATAAAATGACTTTCAGACCTTCTGATATGGTATCTAACGCATGCTATAAATTATTGTTATATGATAATATTTTTGAATTTTGTGTTGTGGTGAAAGGTGTCAATTATTTTTGTGGGGAATAAATATGGATTGAAATTGAAATTCTTACCAATAACCAGCAAAAACTCAAAAATGAATTATAAAATCATTTTCATCATGTTTCTAAGTTCAGCTATTCTTCTTTATACGATAAAAGTTGTTGATAGTGATTATTTCGACAAGAACGCCCCAGATGCTCATATGCGGGATAGTAAGTGACTATATTTTTTTCAAAAATACCTTATTAATTTTTAAATGTTAACAATTTATTTTCTGCCAAATTGTTATTTTTAATAATTAGAATGATTCAATCAGGTTGGCTGTTTAGAATTCGTTTTTAAATTTCCTGATATTTCCCCACTTTTTCGGAACATTTTGTCATTTTCCCTAATCATTCATACCTAAGACTATTTAAAGAGATAACCTTCTTTTAAAAATTAAAAATCACATAAAATGTTTATAATTTTAGAAATTTCTTCATTTTTATTACATAAATGGTACGAAGTCCAGGAAATTTTACTAGAACACATGTAGCGCTTCTGAAAGCCCTTAAAACCATTGACATCTTCTAAAATATAATAAAATAACTTGACATCCTTAAAAAGATACCAAAATATTATAAATTTTTTTTAAATCTATTTGAATTTTAAAAATGTTGTAAAGCTTCGAAAAAAGCTTCGAAAAATTTCAAATCCTTCTCAGTTTCTTCAATTGCCATACAATTTTGTAAATCTCTGAAAGTAAATTTTTGCTAAAAAATGATCCACTTTTTTCGCTCGACAAAGAGATTAAACAATTTTTATAAATTTATTTCCCATTTATTCTGAATTGACGTTCAACATTTTCTGCTATTTGATGAGTTAACTTGGTCGATAGAGCTGATTTCTATTTTCACGGATGGTGGAATGATATCTAAACTTATCAATGGTAACTATACATAATAATGATAGCACAGACTCCGTTACTTTTTTCAAATAAATTGTATGGAATTTTTAAGAATATATCAAACTTGATAAAATTCTTTAAAATTCTTTAAAATTATTGAAATTTACTAAAATCTTCTTTCAAAAATTAAAGTATACCCTAGAATTTTTTTGACGACTTCAAGAAGTGTAGATCCCTATATTCAATCGTGGTTATCCTAAAAGTTATTTTATTGTATAAAAAATTTGTGTAGTGACTTTATCTTAAGTAAGATACAAAAATGTGATTTGAGAAAAAATTTTACTAAACGTGGCAGCCCTGATTATTCATGACAGTTAGGATAATTGGTGCAATGGTTGGGCACCTCTACTAATCTATTACTACGAATTGATCGAGCTTGATGAATAAGTAAAACAAGCGATGCTAAATAAGGGATTCAAGTGAAAGACTGTTAAGGCTGGTCATACAGGCAATGATGTCTGCATGACGATCAGAGGGTTGCCAATCATTGTCATCATGAATAATGCAGAAAGATAATGATTTGCCATAGCATCTAAAAAGCGAATTACTAATATCTTTGCAAAAATTAATTTAAAAATGTTCAAACTTTTCTTAAACTATTTACATGCCTGGCTATAATGTATCTGTGTCACTTTTTCTTACGAAAAATGATGAAACATATCCATAAACAGTTCTTGCACCTGGCCGATCATAGTTTAATTTACCCATTAATCACTGTGTTTTCAAAATCAATATTCTTTCATCAGATGATCATGTGATTGCTGCTGCAATCGTTTAAAGGTGTTATCGTGGCGAATCTTCTGCAATTATTTAAAGCTGAACAAATCCTTTGAATCATCGTACCGATAAGCCCAGCTAAGCTACTTTTAACGAAGATTTCCTATATTTGGCAAATCTTTTTAGGTCCAGCCTTTGATCTAAAATTTCAGAACGAACAAACTTTCCTAACCTAGATATCAAATTTAAGTAATTTTTATGAAAATCATTATACGTTAGTCCGCTTGACATGTACTTATTTATGTATTTTTTGTTCTCATCAACAAACTATTAATTATATGTACACCTAATACTTGAAATAAAGAATTTGATGTAGCTCAATCCTTATTTTGTTATGTAGTTTTAAAGCTAGCAGCTAATAAGAAAATCTTCAACAATTAAGGTACGTCTCTACAATGTACATTTTTTTAAGTCTTCGCCTCTTTGACGCAAGAAGAAGCGCGCAAAAAAGCATTATTTTTTTGGTCGAGCATATTCGCCGGAATTTTCTGTAAATTTTGATGCAGGAATTTGCTTTGATGCACTGATTCTTTTCCGAGTTGTGACACACTTTTTAAATTTTATATTTAAAAAAAGACCTTGGGGGCAAGACAAACCTATGTTTTGACAAAATTTCTTTGCTTTTTGAAACCCGATATTTCTGGAATAGGCAACGGTGGGCACCGCAAATCATCTTTTTGAAAAAGCGTCTTCCATAAGACGACATAAAAGTCTGAACAAAATGTTAGTTTGTGGTAGTCATCCAAATCACTTTCGGATAACTCCAAGTTATATTTTGAACTCTACAATGATATTTAGCATCCCATAAGAAGACCTATCATTTTTACCCAAGGTGCTGGGGGGCGTGCTTTAGTTTCGAAAAATTTTATTGTATAATTGCAAGTTTAATTAAATACAGTGGTTATTAGTTAATTATTCGAAACCATGTCCATCGCTAGCCACTACTTTCTCTCATTTTTCTGGCAGAATAAGGACACAACGTCGGAAAAACTCTCAGTCATGGATGGAAATGTCATGGATCAGCGAAATGATGTCTGGAAAATAGGGTTGATGGTGTAGGACTTTACATTTCAGCGTGTCCAAGTACGTCTTGACAAGTTCTGCAACGTGCACCAGGGCGTTGTCATACATTAGAATAACTTTATCTTATATCTGCTCGTATTGCGCCCGTGATGTGTTAGTTATGTTGGAATGGTTCATAGTTCACTACACCCTGCTGATGCCACCAAATGCAGAGCATGAGCTTCAATCCATGATTAGTCGATTCTGGTGTTGATGCTGATAGTTGGCTGGGCTGAAACCACTATTTTCTACGTTTAGGTTTGCCATGGAGAATCCACTTTACATCGTCAGTAACAATAGGATGCAGAAACGCTTTCCGATTTTGAGGTTAGAATCACCGCAAGTTTCTAAAAGCAACCGAAGGCTTTCAGCAACACTTCTTTATATTGAAAAAGAACAACTAATGAAAATTTAGAACACATTTTGGGGCTTCGACATGCGTCTCTCTCCTTTAAAGTAAGGGCGCATCTTTTGATCTCGTACCCTTGTACTTCGTGTGTGCTTATACTTTTTCACTCACAAAAAAATGAACGGAGAATTATTTTAATTCAATGAGTTAAAATACTCTAGATTTTTTGGAATAATACAATTTCTAGGGTGAATGTGGTTGAGAAAATTTAAATTGTGACGGCTAATTTATTAAAAAATGTTTAATATAAAGAGAATCGTAATGTATTCATAAAGGATAATGTCAAACAGTTATCACATTTAAATAATTACAGCTGATAAAAACAAGCAAAAATTAAACAGACTAATTTACTTTAAAAAATGGGATATTGAAATCGAAAAAGTAAACAGCACTTAGTAATTTCTAGACCAAACTGAAATTAAAATTGAGGAAAATGACTAATCTGCACTAAGAATGTGATTAGTGTTATTTTAAATGCAAAAGGATTTAAAAGAGTTCTGTGCAATTTATAAAAATTCCATGTGTGATTCCATATACTTCTACAAATTTAAAAGCAACCCCGAAAGCTTATGAGATAAAGTTATAATCATTGGTGTTTGATAATGATACATGATTATTAGCTTTAGACAATTTTTATATTATATTTTGTTAATAAAGAATTTTTAAAGTTTAAGTAATTATTATCATGGTACAGTATACCATATGTACTATTGTTCTTATCTTACACTTAAAAACAATCACTACGGGCTTGGATAAAAATATATCGGTTTTTAAAGAATTTGTACCCTAGCAGAGACAATGACTGTCAATTGTTTTAATTTTAAGAATTCTGATATTCAATTATTTTTTAAATCCTAATTCAGGAATCTGTCAGTTTAAAAAAATCTCTTAGCGTTTTATTCTTAAAGCTCTAAGTTTTTATGCGTTTATTTTTAGCACTTTCCTTGTGTAGCCTTAATGTTTGCACGACCTCTTTTCCTTACGACCTTACCATTTTCATGACTAGAAAACAAAATCTTAAAACTTTTTGAAGCTTTTTTTTTGGAAAAAAATCACTATATTTATAACTTTTCCAAATTCTAAAAAAATAAACGAAAATGAATATTTGAATACAAAAACAAGATTATCATAACATTTTTTTAATTTTTCTTTAAAAATCATGATATCAAATTTTGATCGCACTAAAAATAGTGAAAAATAAAATATTCCATTCTTGGAACAAGCAGTGCAAGATGCGAAGAAATATTAACAGATAAAAATAGTGCATCAAAAAGATCTACAAATTAGTTATAAATTAATTTTTGAAGTGGGGCGTACTTTTCGTTTTATTTATAAAAGATAAAATAAATAATAGAAAAAATAACATGTTTGGACAAGCGGCAGAGGCTACAAAAAAATAAATAGATAGAAGTGGTTTATGCAAACCAGAGCAAAAAAATTGTTGATAAATCATTTTTTTGATACTTTAAAAATTCAGAAAAAAAAACACAAGATACAATAAGGTTTGGCAATAATTTCTATTATTCTTTTCATAGCGTGTAAATTCATCATGATCTTAATGGCAAGATAGAGAAAGTTAGGATGGACGGGAGAAAGGAGAATGAAGTAGCGGATTTCATCGAGCAGGACTTGACGAGGAAGAGAGGGATGTGCAGAGAATGCTAAACCACAGGGCTAGGAAGAAGAGGAGTGAAGGAAGAACGGAAAAGGTAGGGTATCAAAAAATAAAAATAGAGGAGACAATATGGGTATGGGATAAGGAGAAGGGGGCTTTGAAGAAAGTGCAGGGTAATCTGTTTCTTGGGAAGTAGGGGAATGGGTGTAAAGCAGGGAGAGGGAGTGTTAAATGTGCTGTGCTGGAACGTAGCAGAAGCGAAGAAGAAAGATGAAGATTTCTGGAGGTATATCCAGGAATTTAATGTGGTGTGATTTATAGAGACGTGGGTAGAGAGAAAGAAATGGGATAGTGTAGAGCCAAAGTTTTCTAGAAGGTATAGTTGGAGGCTACAGGAGGCGGTCAGAGTTAGGAGGAAAGGAAGGGCGAGTGGGGAAATTATGATAGGGGTTAGGGATGTATTTAAAAAAGAAGTTCATGAATAGGGAGAGGGACAGGGCGTGCAAATGAGGGCAGTAAAGATAGCAGGGGTTACATACATGTTTGTGACTGTGTACCATAAAAATGAGATGGAAAGGGTTGAAGAGAGGGTTGAAGACGTACCGAGAGAGAGGAATGAGGATGTGGTGGTACTGTGGGAGATGGGGGTCTTTATTGCGAGAATTCGGGAGAGGGGCCCTGTACCAGGAAGGGGAAAAATACGAAAGGAAATTGTAGGATAATTTGATAAATAGAGAGGGGGAGATTCTAGGAGACTGGATGGAGGACAGAGGATAGGACGAAGAGGAAGAATATGCGAGAAAGATGGGATTATCTGTAATATAATATGCGAGGGTAGATGGTGTCATGCACGAGATGATCATAAGAGAAGTATCAGGAGCAGTTGGTAGATGTAAGCTTCACGGGGGCGTCGGTGGATGAGATATGGGAGGATCTGAATGATAAAGTAAAAGAATGTGTGCAAAAGAAGGTGTTTAGAAAGAAAGAGAAAGAAATGGTGAAGCCGTGGTGAGATAGGGAATATGAAATTATGAAGAGAGAGGTGAGAAGGAGGTACAGTAAGTGTAAGGATGGAAATGGGAAAAGGGAGGAGTAGGTACAAAGGAGAAAGAAGTTTAGGATAATGTGTAAGTAGATAGAGCAGGAAAAGAAAAAAGAGCTAGAAAAGAAGCTGAGAAATGTTAAGATAGACGGAAAATTGTGGAAGATAATTAATTGGTTTAGGAAACGTGAAGTGGCAATAAGTGAGAACATAGACAGTGTCGAATTAGAAAAAGAAGTTTTGGGCTTAGAAGAACAAGGGGCGTAGATGAAGAGGAGCTAAATGACGAGGAGCTAGAGAGGCAGATAAAGAAGTTGAAAAGGTCTAAGGCAGCAGGGCTGGACGTTGTAGAGAATAAAGCATGGCTGTTTGGCACATAATAGGCAAGGGACAGGCTGAAGGAAGTAGTAAGGAAAGTATGGCGGGGGGGGGGGATTCCCAAGAGGGTGGAGTAAGGGGTGATCGTACCACTAAATTAAGCAGGGGTTAGGGAGAGGCAGGAAAATTATAGAGGAATTATGCTAATGAAGACGGTGCTCAAAATATACGCGATGTTGCTAGCAGCTAGGCTGCGGAAGCATGTTGAGGGGAAAGGCATACTGCTGGAGACGCAGGCAAGCTTTATGAAGGGAAGGAGTACCATTGACAATATTTACGTGTTGCAGCACTTGATGGATAGAGAACTAGTCAAAAATAATGCCAAAGTGTACGCGTTTTTTGTAGCTTTAAAGGGCACCTTCCCTTTGGTGGATAGGGGGAGGTTGTGGAAGGCACTGGAAGAGAGGGGAAAGGAGAGAGGCCTAATCGAGAGGGCAAGGAAGTATATTGGGAGAAGAAAGATAGGGTGAGAGAAGGAAAGGGAATCTCTGAAGGTTTCTAGATGGATAGGGGGTGGAGGCAGGGGAGGCAGATATGGAAAGTAAGCTAGCGGCCGGAGTGGTAGGAGAGGTAAGGATATGGTCACTGGTTAAATGCGAATAAGTCGAACGTTATGGTGTTAAGGAAAGTGGGGGAGTAATAAGGGAGGGAAGTGGAAGTGGAAGGGAAAAGCGGTACAGAAGGTGAAACAGTTTTTGTATCTAGACATCCTCTTTCGGAGGAACGTGGCAGTGGATCGTCATATAAAAGAGGAAATAAGAAGGGCATATGTGGTGATGAGGCAAGTGTGGGGGCTGGGAAAGAGGTTGTTTGCAAATTATTTTATAAGGAGAATGAAATTGTTTTATTCGCTAGTGGTTTGTGTCTTACTTTACGAAGTGAATGTGTGGGGGTAGAAGGTAAGTATGGAGGTAAATAGGATAAAAAAGAGGTATGTAAAGTGGACACTAGAGTTAGCAAGAAATACGCCGAACTTTATTGTCAGGAAGTAGACAGGAAGAATGAGTTTAGGAATTATAACGGGGAGCCGAGCGTGTAAATATGAGTCAAGGTTTAATGGGAGCAATACATTTGGGTGAGGAAGAGCATGGAAGTCACGAACTTACAGCGAGAATGAGATGCGGATGCATGGAGCGTTATAATACGTTTTGGTTTTTTGGAGAGAAGACGATGTGTGAGTTGTGCGGAAAGGGGGATGCAAATGTGGAGCAATGGTGGTGAAGTGTGAAGAGGTGGAAAGGAGTGGGATTAGCATAGAGGTATTTTTGCATGAAAGGGGGACAAAAGGGCTGTAGCATAGGGTAAGGTGGTGTTGGTCAAGATAGAGAAGAAGAGAAGATTTTAAAAAAATTGTACATATTGTAAATAGTAGATAAGGATTAGGGATTAGCTACGGAGACAGATGCTGGCAAGGATAGGCAGAGCAAGAAAATAGCGTTATGCGTGCGAGGCGCGAAAGTAGCGACATGCGTGCGAGGAAGTTTAAGCAAGTCAATTTCTTAAGGCCAGTAGGTTGAAAAATTAACATTTATATATCTGTAATTAATTTTAATAATTGATAGTGACGGTAATCTAGAGGCGCAAGGGCTGTGATTTAGGATTCGGGCAGACCAGCAACTACAGTTCAGCCTCTCTCCATTGGCCTAGATCCCCGCCTCATAGTGGGGAAAAATGCCAACAAAATTTTTAAAATACGATTCCAGCTACAATACTTAACCAATTTCAAATCTTAACAGATGATTTTTATTAGTGTTTAATCAATCAATAAACATTAGTGAAACATAACTTAATAGTTTATTATAAATTAATACATTTTTATTGAAAACCGTATTTTTATAAACAATGGTAGGTGATTTTTGAGTAGTTTTGGTTATTTATTAAGCGATTTTTGTTATTAATCCAATTTGAAGAAACATAAAAACATATAAAGACAAAACTAAATATATCTATTATTGTTATAAACAAATTTTATAAAATAGCATAGTTTGAGCTTTTTTAAAGAGGATCAGTTACTTTTCCAATAAGTGTTTTGTTAGTCTTGCTAGTAAAACTTTTGGAAACGATATTGCTATTTCATGACGAATGTGATAGTTATAAACAAATTTTATAGCGAAATATGCATCGGCTATTCTTTGGGTATTGCATTCATATGTTTTTGAATCAAATAGATATCTAAGTTTAGACTGAAACTGCTATTTCCTGTATATATATATATATATATAATAAACCGATTTTAGTTGGTCATTTTTATATGAATTCGACAGATGTTTGGGTGCGGAATTGTAAGTGACTATATGTTCTTTGAAAACATCTTATTGATTTCAAATTTTAATAATTTAATCCCTAAACATTATTTATTCTTATTAATTACAATGATTTAAATGCAAATGCTGCTTAGAATTTGTTTTTAAAATCTCCTGATATTTCTCCACTTTTTACGACCATTTTATCAATTTCCCTAATCATTGATATATAAAAATTAGGGGATGACCTCTAAAAAATTCAAGATACATTTAGAAGACTTCGAAACAGTTGAAGTTTAATTTTAAAAATTCAAATAAATTAAAGTATTTTTATATTTCCATTAAATGCAGTAAAATTGAATACAGAAGGGTTCCAGACAAATTGATAAAAGCTCAAGGGTGATTTCAAATAAAGTTAAACAAAAAAAAAAGTTAAATCACTAAAAATTTTTAAAGTCCCAGAAATTTTCTCATTTTCGTTAAATAAATACTATAAAATCTTAGAAAATTTACTAGAACACATTGAGAGCTTAAGAAAGCCGTTAAGACTATTGAAATATTATAAAATATAATAAAATGCCTTGACATCCTTAAAAATATTCCAAAATACTTCAACTATTTTCAAATTTTTTTTAATTTCTCAAAGTGTTGTAAAGCTCTGAATTACTAATATCTTTGCAACAATTCATTTTAAAATATTTAAACTCTCCTTATACTACTTATATGCTTGGATTTAAGGTATCCTTGTCATTTTTTCTTACGAACAATGATGAAAAATATCCTAGAACAGCTTTTGCACCTGGCCGATCATAGTTGAATTTTGCTGCTAATCACTGTGTTTTCAAAATCAATATTCTTTCAGTGGATGAACATGCAATCACTGCTAAATTGTTATAACTGTGTGATTGTTGCGAATTATCTGGAATTATTTAAAGTGGAACAAATCCTTTGAATCAGCGTCCCGATAAACTCAGCTAAGCTGCTTTTTACGAAGATTCCCTAACCTAGATACAGGATGTGCGATTCTTTGTAATAATTGGACTATTTTCATACATAAAGGAATATAGGAAACATAATAAAGTTACCAAAAAATTTGAAATGCCTTGCGAAAATAGAAAAAAAGTAAAATTCAAGCATTACTATTATTTTCTCACTGAGCGAGATCGATGAATATTTTAGAAACTTTATGGATCCTAACTGTCAAATATAATTCATTTTTATTTAAATCAGTATTCGTTAGTCGGTTGGACATGTACTAATTTATATATTTTTTGTTTTAATCAACAAACTATTAATTGTTTGTACACCTAACACGAGAAATAAAGAATTTGATGTAGCTGAATCTATTTTTTGTTATGTGGTCCTCATGTTAGAAGCTAATGAGAAAATCTTTAACAATTAAGGTACATCTCTGCAATTTGCATTTTTAAGTCTTCGCCCCTTTGACGCAAGAAAAAGCGCGCGAAAACGCGTTATTTTTTCGGTCGAGCAGTAGCCACGCAGTGATTTTTTAAGAATATTCGCCGGAATTTTTTGTCAATTGTAATGCAGGAACTTTCGAACTTTCTTTGATGCATGGATTTTTTTTTCAATTTATTGCACACTTTTCAAATTTTATATTTAAAAAAAAAACGACCTAGCGGGTAAGAAAAACTTATGCTTTTTAATCTCCGATATTTCTTTGATAGGCAATAGGTGGCACCGCAAATCATCTTTTTGAAAAAGCGTCCTCCATAATGCTCCGTCACTGTACTATTTTTGAATATTTGTTTAACAAAATTGACAAAATGTTTTCCGCATGATGCTTTGTAATTTCTAAAATGTAAAAATAAATTTCCTTTAACTATAGCTCTGAAAAAAATTACTAAAGGAATTTTGCACCTAAAAATACCCAAAGGGTCTTTACGTAAAAGTCTCAACAAAATGCTAGTTTATGGTGATCATCCAAATCACCCAAGATGTTGGAAGCGTGCTTTAGTTTTGACCAGAGAAGGTATAATATTCTTGTAAAATTTGACCCCATTCCTCTCCCGTTTATGTCAAATTGACACGTGTTGAGACCCTTAAAATCCGTAAAAGCAGGTATTTACGAATGTGTCTCTGTATGTCTGTATATCTGTATTTATGACTGTCTGTGATCACCATAATGTTTGCAAAGACTAATACATTAGATTGATATTTGGTATACTCTTTTTGTATCAAAAACTGGAAATCAGTTTCGTTAGATAGCCATTTTGGATAAAAATTCAAACAGTGAGCGCATTTCAAAAATTGTTAAATCAACTTTTTTCTGTAATCAAAAATTCTCTGTTCTGTTAATTGCAGTAAATGAAAATACGAACTTTTTTTTTAATGATTTTTTCCGATAAAAAAATTACTAAATTAGGTTTTCAGACAAACGATACGAGCTATAAAAGTAATGAAGAGGCAAAATTTCTGCTTCGGACAAAGATTAAAAAATTTGTTATCAATAATTTTTTAATGGAATTAGTATTTGTTGTTTGAATCGTGAAAAATAATAATTAAAAAATCAAACCTTTGGAAAAATGATGCAAGGTACGAAAAGGCATAAAAATCAAAAAACTGTGCTTTAAACAAAGATATAGAAATACGTAACAAACTTTTGTTACAAGGATACTTTGAAAATGTAAAAAAAATCACTTTTTTGGAGAAAACGGCAAAAGATACAATAACATGTTACCTAATATACGTTTTGTCCTAAATTGTACCAATTCATGTTATTTATTCTAATAATATAAATTTATTAAAATGATAATCTCTTGATGGTATCTTAAAATAATAATTAGTGCAAAATAAGAAGCAAGTATTATAGTAATCATGAAGAATAAAATTTGTGCATGTTTCGCAATATCAGAATAAGCAGTAACAGCCCGAGGTGCACAAATAAATGTAATGTACATTTGATATAATAGCTTTAACAATAGAGTATTTATAATCACCAATTTACAGTTGTCCATTTGTTGGCCTTTAATTTTGAAAAGTCTGCGCACAAATATGGGTATAGAACAGGTTTATGCTTCAGAATATGACATTTAAGCCTTTTAAAAAAAACCTTACTCTCTAAAGCTACTGAAAATTGAAGGTAATTTTAATTACCTTCAAATTTTAATTAATCGACAGTTTTGTTTCCAAAAGTCAGTTAATGTTTTTGTCTTGTAAAATATTCAAGAAGAACCAATCAGAAATGCGGCATAAACGTCGGTAAGCACTGCTTGTCTGATTTTTACACAAAAACCATTCGATTTATGTTATTATTTTTAAAAAGCTATATGACTCCAGACACTTGAGTCTAGAAACCTTTATATTGTAAATATATAATGAAATAAAAAGGCAGTTTAAAAAAGTCACATATTTAAACAATAAAATCACTATTTCGTTTTAAAAATTCGCTTAACATCAATGAAAATTAACAGAGGTTCTTGCTCGTTTCTGAAAATGAGTGTTTGGGGCATTGTCGATAGATTATGATTGTCGATAGTTTATGATTTTGTTTGTTTTTGAGAATCAATAATGTGAATGATTCTCTTTATACTTTATTTGACCGCTTCAATCAAAAATATTTTGTAATTAGAATCAATATTGCAAAGGCGTCACCACTGGATGTTAATATAACAATTTTTTCATGGTTTGGCAGATTCTCAGAGATCCTGTTATTAATTTAATTTCTTTATTGAGGTAGAAAGTTTATACCCGGATACGTGCGTGATGCAAGCCTAATAAATTTGAAATTGTAAAGTTTACATCCATTTTTGGAACAGCAAGAAAGCCAGCAGGGAGCGAGAAAGTATCTGGCAGGAGAAGACCTGTCTGGAGAAGAAGAAACTTTCAACCTAATTCTGCAACAAGCAAAATAGGCTTTCATTGTTATAAAGTACATGAGTGAAGACTGAATGCAGACCCCCTAAATTTTTGATTTGAAAATCATGGTTACATTAACCAAACGTGAAACAAGGTTACGCTGTAATTAACAATAATAATAACAAGAGAATAATACTTTAAGATGCTACTTGCAATCATAACCGCAAGAATACACGTTTTTCAGCTCTGCCTTCCATATATGGGATTTTGTGGTATTTTAATTTCTCTGAAAATTTTTTCTTAAACTGTAAATGACTTAATTTTTTACGAAATGTGAAATGTGAAAATTCTTCTATGCGAACGAAATATTGTCGAGCATAGAAACATAATCTGATGATACAATTGACTGTATATTGAGGCGGACTGAAAACGTTTAAATTAGTCGAATCGTTTGAGCTGATCAAAAAATATTTGTGGGTATGCATCTATTGCTTAGAAAATTCTAGACATTTTTTTAAGTACAGTTTTTGCTAATTTTTACTAATGAAATATTATAAATTTAAAAAAAATTGCTTAATTTAGTATTTTTCAAAAGAGGCTAAAAAAAATGCTTTTTGGATTGAGTCCTATGTACACATTTTTGAAAAAGTTAATTGAGTCGAACCTGAATTTTCTTCAGTTTTAATAGGCTATTATGACAAAACGATATTTTTATAGGAATAAGCTGACGAAATCATTGTATATACATATCCCCCTCTGATGCTAACCCACAAACATTTTTCGCTCATCTCAAACGCTTCGACTAATTTGATCATTTTCAATCCGCCCTGCTGTATATTTGGTATAAAAATAAAGTTTTCAAAATTGTTTATAATTTTATTAATATATTAACCCCATTATTTTTTTCTACTATAAAAACATCAAAATAAGTTTTTAATCCATATTTGACCAATTCGGATTTAAAACAGCCACGACTCTAAGGAAATGCTAGGCCATGCTGTCAGAATAATTTGGTATTTAAATGTATTGTTTTACGCTGTATATAAAGGAACCGCTATTTGAGAGTTTATTAAAAAAATTGGAAAAAGTCCATTTTTGTCAAAACTCTTGAAAGTTGATTTTCTGAAGAACCTCTTTTTTGAAACTCGTTTTTAATAACTGATAATATGCACGGCATATTGCCTTATTTTCGTGTTTGATGAACAACCGCTTCACATAAAAAATATGTTAAAAAAAATTAGATTTCTGCGTTTTTGTCGGCCTTATAGTTAAGAATAATTTCAAACTGTATTAATAAAGAATTTTGTTAACAGTGTGAGTAATGATTATTCTTTTGCATTTTCGTATTCCCCCCCTTCCTTGCTTGTATTGTTTAAACCTTAGGGTTTTAACGACCTTTTTTCTTACAATATCAAACCACAATCGTTTCCCCCTTCTATCAATCCTTTACCACATTCTCTTACAAGCTTTCTTCATCTTTAACTCCTCCCCTACATCCGTATATTTCTTCTCTTCCTAACACTTTTCGAAATACTTTGAGAGTCTTTTCTTTCTTATCATATACCAATTAACATATTTTAAGTTCTTAATCATTCACCATCCTTCCACCAATTGTTCTATCCTGTCTTCTCCTATAACTGCACAACTAAAGAACACCATCTTTTTCAAATCTTTTTATTTCGAACAATATCCCTCTCCTATCTTCTACTACTACAAAAACTTGTCTGCTAACTTCCCTGCCTTTTCCTTCCTTAGCTTCTGCTCAAAATATCATGCTCCCTTCTCCTCTCTGTTAGTTAATTTCTCTCATTGGGCTCTTTCTCTCACAATATATCTAGAACTTGTATACCTTTGTTGTAGCCCCTCAATCTCCTCTCTATTCTTTTATTACAAAATCTCTAATCTGCAGCCTAATTTTGGCTATACCAGCGTGCCTGAGAACTGCATTTACCTACTCCATATATTTGTCTATCCTTCGTCGTAAATGATGCCAATAGAGACTGCTTTGGAAGTTATATCCCAAATATCAAAACTTTTTTTTTTAATATAAGGGTACTAATGCCCATCTTCAACTTTCTTCGCTTCTTTCAGTTCCCCCTTTTTTTAAACCTTATTTTTAATGTCTTTTATACATTTAGATTAAACTTCATCTCATCTAAGTATTTCCGCATTTACTTTTAAAATCCAGAATACAGTAAAATTAATTTTATTTTCAGGAACGTGGAAAAATTTAATACATTCATAGATATATTATTATATTATAATAGAGATGGTTTTCTTCTTGTGGCCTTTAGTCTTAAGCTTTGTAGGGTTTTAAATAAACAATGTTTATTTTTTGACACATGTGAATGCATTTCACCATAATATATTAGCGTTATCAGAACTGAAACGATTCCAACGAAGAATATACGATTTCTGACTGATTTTGTGCATTACATTTATTCTACAAACAAGTCTATTTTGCCTTTTCGAACCTTCTTGCGGTTAGAGGCGCACGTGCAATTCTGTCAACGTACTCTGCGCTGAGTGAGCAAGAAATGTACGTCTACACTCTTTTTTTGAAAAAAAATCTCAATTTTTTGGTGGGGGTGGTGGTGTTGTTGGTGGTAAAGTACTGAGTGGAAATTTTCTTCTCAACAAGTCTTTATTATGGACATTGTGGTGAACACTCAACTGCCTGATTGCAGTTGATCAGTCTTGATTCAGCTGCATACACATCAACATGGAATTCAGGAAGCAGATGGATACTCTACGTTAAATTGTTAAAAAAATTGATGCAATTCGACGGAAGCATCAAATACTAAAAAGAAGTTAATCCTATTACAAAAGCGTGTTGAATGAAACGTTCAAGTCTGTAGTGCAACCACGCAAGTTTCTACGCAAACGTTACACGAAAGGTAGTGCTTTTCTATCCCAAGGTGAGGTATTAAGAAAAAGCCTAGCAACAAACTATCCCTTCTATGACGATACTATCGAGCTCGTTGATCGTCTTTGTTTGTTCCTGACCTTGCAGACTGCAGGTAACGAGAATTATACCCATGAAATCCTCTTTTTCATTGAAAAATTACGTAAGGCAGGTTTTATATACATGCTTTAAGTAAATAAAGTACATTAAGTAACCCACTTACTTTGTGCAACGTGAATTCAATGCTTTTCCAACGTTGATTTAACATTCTTTCAAATTCGATTCGGCTTAGCTTCAACATTGAATTACTATCATCATACCCACTGCACCATAATTAAATCGATGATCGCGCTGCAATATAAACTACGTCTTCATTGATATCATGCCATTCACAAAATGTTTATCACCAGAATAACTTCTATCTAACGATTATCTATTTTATTATTGATAAAAGGCGTTACTGTACATTTAGTACTCTACCATTAAAATCTTTTTGTTTCAATCCTTTCTTTGACTAGTTTAACCAACACCTCCACCACCACCACCGCCGCGCCGCAAGTAGAGGTAAAATTAGCTGAGCGGGGTGAGCGTCAGTCACTCAGGCGCAAACAACCAAAATCTTTTTTTATCAGGGTAATTCCCCAATTGTTCCAGCCGCAAAACCGACTCAGATGCAAAGTTTGACTTTATTTGTATTATAAGAATAAATAAACCTCTTTAAAGGTAAATTTTTTTGACACTTCTCCACGCTGCCGTACTAGTGTCATTTATAGCCTAAGGTAACACATATTTAAACAATGCAGCTCGACGTACTGTAAAATGCTACAGGGCATCCACAATTACTATAGATCTCAATTGCACAGCCTTGTGCGCATCCATAATTACCATATATATTCACTCTGCAGCCTTGTGCACCTCCAGCCTATATTTAAAAAGCATATGAGTCATATACGCCTTTTGAACATCTACCATACAAGTGTAATGTGCATGCAGTAGAAATGCACAGCTCTGTGTACTGAAATTGGTTTTAAGTTATGGATAAGAGATTTAAATTTTCACGTGCTTTTTGCATTGCTATAAGTACATCTTTGATAAACTTTAACGATCGAATTTTATGAGAGCGATAGGTTGTAAACATTTCTCAACGATGGGTTGATTTTTAAATTTTGCATACTCTCGGCATTGTTAAAAATCCTGCTCTTTAGTAAACTGCAGTGGTGGAATTTTACTTCAAAACAACGTTGGACTTTATGCTATCATCGTACGGTTTGCAAGCTTCTCTCAACGCCGGAGACACACAATAGGATGCATTTTTTAAACTTCACGCAATCTCGCTTCCACTAGCACAAGATAGGAATCCTCGATCCAAGTAAATCTTGGGTATCACGATCTTTATCAAAGTGTTCCAGTTCCTTCTTATGGTGTAATTACACAACCGTCTACTGGTCGCCTGCCAGAAAAGTCATAAGTGTAAAAGAGAGAGAAAGCGGGAAATTGTAGGAAAAGTACACTCTACCTCTTTTACGCTTATGACTTTTCAGCTGACTCGCGGTCTGTTGACAGGTATGAGTATACACTATTGTTTCTATCGACGCTAGTTCCATGATCATTTCACCTATGGGAACTTTTCATGTAAATATCATGGTGTTAGCAGCATTGCACGTGCGCCTCTAACCGCGTGAAGATTCAAAAAGGCAAGATAGACTTGTTTGTAGATTAAATACATAAAATTCAGTACTCCTTTTCGGCATCATGCTGAAATTGTACTGCTTGCTCTGTCAGGCAGAAATATGCGTCTGCGCTCTGCTTTTTTTGACAACGTATGGCAAAGTATAGGCAGTTAGCAATATATACGAGTATGACATATACGGTACTATCAGGCCGAACTTTCTAGAACCATCGAGAAACACCCTACCCTTAGCTCACTTTGGCCCACTCTCTTCCCAGTAGCTTCTAGATCTCTGGGAAATCTCCCACGAGCACCACCTGTCGAGGACTACTTGAACTAAATAGCTCGTAAAGCAGTGGTGCCATCTGCCGGACATAGCTTGAACTACTTAGATGGTAAACCAGGGACTTACCTTGCCGGCTTGGCCATAGGTCAATGTCAGTGATCTACCTTACCAAACGAGCATTTACTGCCTGCCTGTAACTGACTGGTGGCGCCATCTACTGGAACTACGCAGTAATCTCGCAGAACTCTCATAGGTATACTACTCATGTTTTATCGGATTCAGGGGATTCTCAAACTTTTAGAAATAAAGTTAATAATAAAATGAAATTTGTATTTAGAAATTTCAGTTACTGAATAAGCGGTACAAAAGACTTATTACTATAATAATATTAATAAATACAAGGTAACTAATTCTAGGTTTGCAGCGTAAACATATTTTAGTGAAATAAAAGTTATCTCTTTGCATTCAGTCGAAATAAACTGTTATTTAGAAAATATATTTTTTCTAGATTTTTTCTTGTCTCAAGTAAAAAGTTATACAGTTCATATACATTATTGTACAGTTTACAATATTTACTTACTTTACTTAGAAAAATATCCTTTTTAATTACTCATTTTGAATTGCGCACCAACTGCTAGTTCGTAAAGAGCAACTACTTTTTGATTTGTGTTTAATTAGGCTGATAAAGCTGTTTAATTATGTGTGTTGTATAAATTTAGAAGGCTCGTTAGCTGATCTGCTTTTATATGGGTTTTTCCTGGACAAAAATAGATACGCTCCCATGTTTCAATTGTACAATCATTCAGTTCCAAAAGAGTATAAAACGGGACGAATCGCGTGTACACCCACTGCAGACGCCAAGATACTTCAGGATTTTTTAATTGATTCAGGAGATATAAAGACATACCAAGCGACTTTAGGAAAATTCAAGGGCTTATAATTAATTTTAATTATTTATATATTCCACAGCAGAATTGAAGGATTTCAAATTCATGCAGGTGATTTTGAGATACTTGGTGTGCATTTAAACGATGCAAGGTGAATTGCCGTCATTTCATGTGCATTCAGATTTGTCAGGACTTGTCAAGTTCCAAGTTCACATTATATCGTAATTAAGTTACGTAACAATTCACTTTTTAAAATATTAGGGTTGCCTTAAAAGATACGAATGACGTAACTTTTTAGTACCGCTGTTACTTTTGAAAAATTCCTAACCAATCCTGGTTAAAACTGAAGAAAATTAATTAATTTTTTTATTCTGTAAACTTGAGAAACCTGTGAAAGTCATGGAATTTTCAAACCGTACATTTATAGCAACCCTGCTATTTAAAATGCTAATTTCATTACAAAGCAATGTATCATGTAAAAGAACAAATGACTTCCATACATTCTGATATGATATCGAACGCTTGCTATGAATTATTGTTTTATGATAACATTCGTCAATTTTGTGTTGTAGTGAAATGTTTCAATAATTTTTGTCGGTAACAAATATGGTTCAATATTCCAATTCTATCCAAGAACGAGCAAGAACTCAGACATGAACTATACAAATATATTTATCATCTATCTAAGTTTAACTATGATTCTTTATTCGATACAAGTCATTGCAGATTGTATACCTGAGCCGTACTGGACAAATGAGTTCCAGGCACGCCGTAAGTTATTATTTTTTCATCAAAAATATCATAATAAATCTTGAAAGTTAACAATTTAGTCCCTGTTGAATTTGAATTGTTATAAATTACAATTATTTAATCAGGGTGGCCGCTTATATATTTTTTAATTTCCTAATATTTCCTTACTTTTTGCTAACAATTTATTGTTTTCTCTACCCATTAATATTTTAAGAATAAACTATTCGAATAACCATCTTTTAAATTTAAAATAATTATTCCAATTCATAAAAACTTTAGGTGAGTTGACACAAATTCAGAATACATAATAATTCCACATGAATTCGAATTAATAAAAAAAATTAAAAGTCACTTAAAATGTTTAAAGCTAAAGGACCTTATAAAATCCGTTAAAATCATCAAAATGCTCTAAGATATAATAAAATGCCTTGATATCTTTAAAAATATCCGAAAATATTTCAAGTCATTTCTGAAAAATATGTACAATTACAATTTTTAAAATCGATTGAACTCCATTTGAAGTAACCTTTTGAAGATCCGAAAAATTTTAAAGAATTTGAAAAAATATCTTGAAATCTTTCGATATTCTCTACGAGTGTATAAAAATTTTTTGAGCTTCTTCAATTGTCATAAAATTTTGTAAATTATGCAAACTAAAATTTTTCGAAAAAAACATCTTCTCTCTTCACTGTTGACATTTTTAAAATATCCTAAAATCGATAAAACGCTCTGCAATTCTTTTAAAGCATTAAAATTTACTAAACATTTCTTTGAAAATGTAAAGTACGCCCTAAACTATTTTGAAAGACTTTAAGAAGGTTTAAGAATACGTATAGAACCGTGTATTCAATCGTGACTGAAATGTGATTTTACAAAAAATGTTACTAAAAGTGATTGTGTAGCAGTCCTGAATGACTATGACAGGATAATTGGTGCATTGGTTATCCACCTCATTTAAATATTCTTATATTAAAGTATACTCATAAATAAGACTACTAAGTTATAGTGGTGGATGAATAAGTAAAAAATTTTCAAACTTTTCTTATACTATTTAATTCCAAGAGCAGTTTTTTCACCTGGCTATCAGTGTCCTATGGTAATCACTTTGCTGTCGTGGCGAATCATTTTGTTTTTTAAATCATGTGTAATTTCTTTAAATATAAATTATATAAAACTTTCGGTGCATAGCCTATTATTGTAATGCATTTCTCTATAAAATGTATAATTTAACTTTGTATTTTATAATTTTTTTGAGGTTCTTAAAGTTTTCCACAAATATTTAAAGTGGAAAAAATCCATAAGTGGTTATTCATCGCACCGTTTAACTTAGTTCAAGCGCATTTGACACAGATTTTCTGACTTTTGAAAGTATTTTCAAGTCCCCGCCTTTTACCTGAAATTCCATGACGACCAAAATTTCCTAACCTAGATATAGTATTTATGATTCTCAGTAATAATTAAACTTTTTCCATTTATAGAGGAATGTAGGAAACGGAATAAATTTGCCCAAACTGTTAAAATACCGTGCGAGGATTGCACACAAGTGAGAGTCACGAACTACTATTATTGTCTCCATAACCGAGATGGATTATAATTTAAATTTATATTTATAATTATAATATGTACACTTATTTTATATATCTTCGAAATTTCATGCATCGTAACTGTCAAATATAAGTAATTTATATTCAAATCATTATCCGTCACTTCATTTGACATGTACTAATTTATATAATTTTCGTTCTTATCAACAAACTATTAATTATATGTACATCTCTACAATATACGTTAAATGAAGAATTTGATTTAGCTCAATATATTTTTCGTTATGTAGTCCTTATTCTAGAAGTTAATTAGAAAATCTTGAACAAATAAGGCTTCCATGCTGAAGTTTCTTTTAATAGTTAAAATCCGATTTAAGTTTCAAAGAATTTATAAAATGCTTTAAAATATCCAATTTCAGTATGCATATAATTTTGATTTTTTTGTGATTTTTTTTTATGACTTAAGATAATGACAGGATATTTCACTGAATGCAAGAGACTTTTAAGTAGGGCAATGGGATAGGGGACAAAATTCCGCACGCTTCTTTGAAGCCGGGACGCTCGTACCTGTAGAGCATTCGTATCTTTTGAGCTCGTATCTTTGGAGTTTGATTGTATTTATACTTTTTCACTTATAAAAGAATGAAAGAAGATTTATTTTAATATCAACGTGCGTTAAAATATTATAAATTTTTTTAAATAATACATTTCTTAGAATAACTGTCGTTAAAAAACTTCAAATTGTGACAGCTAATTTTCTTTAGAATCTTTAGTATTACAAGAATCATATGGTATTTATAAAGCATTAGTTTAAATAGTTATCAATTTTAAATAATTATCATTGTTAAAAATAAGCAAAGAAAAAACAGACAAATTTACTTTCAAAAAGTGGACTATTCAAATCGAAAAAGTTTTTTTGAAGTTTAAATAATTATTATTCTGGTACAGTCTACAATATGTACTATATAGTTCTTACCTCATACTTGCAAACAATCACTATGGGCTTCGTTAACAAATATTTGTTTTCAGAGAAATTGTGCCCGGGCACAGACAATGAGTCTCTATTGTTATATAACTTTTCCAAATTCTAAAAGAATACCTTTTAATTTTAAAAGCCATGCAAGTTTATAATAACATTTAAAAAATTTTTTTCATAAATAGAAATATGAAATTTTGATTGGACTGAAAATAATTAAAAATAAAAAATTTCATTCTTGGGCCAAGCAATGCATTATGTGGAACAAGATAAATAGATAAAAATTAAGCATCCAAAAGATCCACAAATTCGTTATAGATCAATTTTTAAACTGACTTTTAGTTTTCATTTTATTGGTTAATGATAACTTGAATACTAAATCATTTTTCATTATAAATCATGTTTTGATTCTTTTTAAAGTTTTGACAAAAAGACACAAGATACAATAAGGTTGGGCAATACCTTTTTTATTCTTTGATTCCATGCAAATTCATCAGGATCATTGCATCATTCAAGGTATATTTTGTGCTCCTTAGTATGTCATTGTTATATGTTTTACACTTCTTATGATTTTTTTACTTAAACACACAGTCTCTGCTTATCACTTTGACTAATTAAATTTTTTTTTTAAAAGCGTGATTCTTACTGTTTTAGAATAACTTGAATAACTTTGGATAACAATTCAAATAGTAAGAATATTTCAAAAATCTTTGAGACCACTTGTTTCAAAAAACAAAAATTCTCTGTACAGTTAATTGTAGTCCATAAAAGTACGATTATTTTCTACAAACGATTTTTTCCAATAAAAAAATAACGCACGGTTTAAAATAATTCAAAAAAGAAATACCTTTCTTTTTAAAGGCCGTATAAGATTATAATAATAATTTTCAGAATTTTTTCGAACACTTAAAAATTAAAATTTTCACGGCATGAAAAATAATGAAAAATGAAATATTCTATTTTTCGGCAAAACTATACAAGATACCACAGAAGATGAATAGATAAAACTTTTGCACCCGAAAAGTTGTTTAAAATTTTTTTATTATTACTTTTTGATGGGAAGCCTAGTTTATTTTGCTCAAGATTAAAAATACAAAAATATAATTTTCAGATAAACGATAAAAGCTACAATAAAATGTTAAAAAATAAATATTTAGCCTTAAATTAAACCAGTACATATTATTAATTGTAATAATATAAATTTAAAAAAATTATAATTCGTTGATGGTATATGAGAATAAAAATTAGTGCAAAATAAGGAGTCAGTATTAAAGTAATCATGAAATATAAAATTTGTCCATTATTTCGCAATATCTGAATAAGCAGTACCAGCCCGAGGTGCAAAAAGAAATGTAATGTACATTTGACATAATAGCTTTAACAAAAAAGAACTCATAATCACCGATTGACAGTTTTCGATTTTCTGACCATTAATTCAAAAGACCTGCGATTGAATATGACATTTAATGCTGAAAATTCGCTCTAAAATTTAAAGAAATCAAGAATACCTGTGGTCAAGAGAGTTTCCGAACTTATGTATCACTGTATAAAATAGAAAAAATAAATTAACAGTTTATTCAAGCAGAACCAATCAGGTGTGCGGCATAAATCCCAGTAAGCCCAGCCTTGCTGATTTTTAGAGAAGAAACGTTCCATTTATTAAGTAAAAAAGCAGTAAAAATTACATTTTCAAACAGTAAAATAACTATTTCATTTTAAAAAGTAGCTTACTTCTCAATAAAATTTAACATAAGTTGTTGTTCGTTATTGACAATGACTGCTTGATTTAAGCGTTGAGAACTATAATGCATTGCTTTTTCATTATGATTTCTTACTACAAGTTACTTACAACGTTTGGAGCTAACTTTAAATGACAAAAATATAATAATTTATGATAATATTTTTTTATATAATTAATAATGTAAATGATTTACCTTATACTTTATTTAAATACTTCACTTAAAAAAAATATTTTGTAATTAGAACCAATATTGCAAAGGCAATGGATGCTTATATAACCATTTGTTTGCGGTTTACAAGATGCTCAGAGATCCCATTCTCAATTTAATTTTTTTATTGAGCTAAAAAGTGTATCTCCGAAGTTTCAATATTCGTTCCGGATACGCGCGTGATGTGAGCCGAATAAATTTGAGATCATGAGCTTTACATCCATTTTTGGAAGAGCAAGGAAGCCTACGAAGAGCGAGAAAGTATCTGGCAGGAGAAGACCTGTCTGGAGAAGAAGGTCTGACAGGAGGAGAACCGGCAGCAGCAAACACAGAAGGATAAGACTCGGCATGATATGAACGAGAACTTTCGTGACAAAAAAGTAGACCAAAAGTGAAACAAGGTTATGCTGTAATTAACAATAATGATTGCAAGTGAATAATACTTTAAGATGCTACTTGCAATCATAATTACCTTATTGGATGACCTTCAAAAATTGAATGGGCCTTTAAAATTTTTCTAATTCTATATTTTTCGGATTCTTTCTTATTTATAACAAAATTTCCTGATATCTAGAAATGTTTTATTGAACTATAAATGTCTTTTTTATAATAAAATGTGAAAATTCTTCTATAGTAACGGAATATTGCCGAACATAGAAACAGAATTTAATGGTACGATTGACTTTAAAAAAAATATTGAAGTCGGCTAATATCTTCTGTTTCCTATTTTGATTTGAAAATTCAAAGTTTCAAAAATTCAAAAAAATTTACTTGTTGCTTCGAAAATTTTAGAAAATTGTTGTATTTACAGTTTTTGCAGAAAGTAATTACTGTATTAATGAAGAATTTGGCTAACCGTGTAAGTAATGATTATTCTGGTGCCTTATTACATCATAGAATACGTATGATGTTTTTTATTTCGTGAATAAGTTATGTATTGACCTTGTCCTTCTGAGGTGTTTGTATTTCACCATTTAGTAGAAGGTACCTACTAAGTTTAAAAAAAATATTGAAAATTTTCTTCCAGTTATTTTTTAATCTTATTTTTTTAAACAATAATAATTGACATCTTTACCTGTTCTCTTCACATTATTTATAATTTCTTCTCCTATTAAAATATTGGTGACATTTTCCTTGAACTCTTCTTTTTCTTCCATTGACCAATCCTCTTATTAGATTTTCGCATTCTCCCCTTCCTTACTTATATTATTTAACCTTTGAGTTTTATCGAAGTCTTTTTCTTACAATATTACTACCAGTTTAATTCATATTTTTGTATCTCTACCATTCGCAACTATTCGCAATTATTTACATAAATTCTTTTATCTAGAATATTTTCTACAATTTTCACGATGTTGCAATTTTTGACGTACTTTTACCCACACCACAATCGTTCCTCCCTCCCATAAATCCTATACCACATTCTCTTAAAAGCTTCCTTTATCTTTAACTGCTCTCTTACATCCACACATTTCTTCTCTTCCTAACGCTTTTCGAAATACTTTGTAAGTCCTTTTTTTTTATAATCTTATACTAATTGACATATTTTGAGTCCTTAATCATCCACCATCCTTCCACTAATTGTCCTATCCTGTCTCCTTTTTCAAATTTACCATAGTTTACTTCACGTCCTTCTCCTATAACTGCATAACTAAAGAATACCAACTTTTCCAAATATTTTTATTTCGAACACCCTCCCTCTCCTTAATTCTACCTTCTTTAAAAAATTTTCTGCTAACTCCTCTTCCTTTTTCTTCCTCAGCATCTCCACAAAATACCATGCTCTTTTTTGCTATATGTTACTTGATTTCTCTCACTGCGCTCTTTCTCTCACATTATATGTCGGGCTTATATACCTTTGTTGTAGCACCTTAATCTTTTTTCTATTCTTTTGTCTCCAAATCTCTGCCTACTCCATATATTTGTCTATCCTTCGTTGTGCATGATGCCAATAATGACTGTTTTGGAAGTTATATCACAAATAATAAAAATTCTTTTTTTATTATAAGAGTAGTAATGCCCAACTTTTACTTGATTGCTTCTATTCGTTCCCCCTTCTTTTCAAAACATCATTTTTATTATCTTCAATGCATTTAGATTAAACTTCATCTCATCTCAGTATTCCCGCATTTGCTTTGACGCCTGATACTTACTAGATAATTCTAAACATATATTTTGTTCATCATGCACATTGCGTTTCAAAGGCTGTATGATCTAGTAGCTCTATATTTTTTCTAGAGCTTAATTCTTACACCCATCTCATTAAACATATTCCTTGAACCTATACAAGTTTGGCAATAATGTATCTTCCCTATCATTTTTATCATCATCCATTTAACGTTTCTTTTTACTAACGGCCTATCCGTTTTTTCCACAACTCTGGCTAACCATCTTATTTGCAATTTCTAGTACATTTTATCCTTGCCCATTTCTTTACTTAACATTTACATATTTTCTTTCTTCTCTCCTTCTTCTAGTAAGTTCATAACATAGTTTTCACATTCTATCTTGACCATATGGCGGTTTCCGTCTTAGGCTTTGACACCTTTTTTGAAACCAGCTTTTTATTCTATTTTTAAAAATAAAGTATGTTCGCAAAAAAATTAAAAAGAAGCTATTTTTTTCTGAAAATAACGGGTTAGCATATTGCCAAAAAGCGAAATCCTTGAAAACTGCAATACATTGACTTTTCATTTTTAATTATGATTACAAGTTACTTGCAACATTTTGATTTAAATTTGGACCACAAACGATATTTCATTTACCTTTACATTTTGATTATTAAATCAAAGAACTGAAGGATTATGGTTTACACTTTCTTTAGTCGCTTTACAAAAAAATATTTTGTGATTGGACGTCGGGAACCTACTGGAGTTTCATCAATTTCTTCTTGAGTCAGTTCGGTAATCCTTCCGCTTCTCATGTTTATTTTCGCCCGTTTATTATTACGTACAATGTACATTCCAACAATAACATTATGACTCTCCAGTATTGCAAAGGCATCACCATCAAATGTTGATATAACGATTTGTTCACGGGTTGGCATAGGTACAAAGATATGATGTCCTATTCTCAATTTAAGTTCTTTATTGGGAGGAAATGCATATCTCCGAAGTTCAAATATTCGGTGCGGATTCCTGCGTGAAGTAAGCCGAATAAACTTAAAATATTCAAGTGAACATCCACGTTTAAAAGAGCAAGGAAGAATCGTGGGTGGTTCAAATCGTCTGGCAGAAGAATGCCAGTCTGCAGACGAAGGTCTGGCAGGATGAGACTCAGCAGGAGGAAACTCGCTAGAAGGATGCGTGGCAATAGAACAACCGACAGCAGGATAATCGGCTGGATGAAAGTCGGCATGATGAATCCCAGCTACAGGGTACTCGTCAGGATAAAACCTGGCAGGATCGAACTCGAAAGGAGGAAAGAACGCAGGATCATGTATGACAGGAGGAAGCCTGGCATGGTACAACCCGGCAGGATCCGACTCGACAGGCGGAAACCGAGTAGAAGAATGCCTGGCAAAAGGAGACCTGGACCTAGACCTAACCGAAGAATGATGTCCTTCAGCAGAATAGGAACTTGCCGGACGGGAAACCTCAGGAACGGTGGCGCCATTACGTGAATTTTGGAACTGTGGACTTAACTCTGCAACAAGAAACATAAGCTTAAATTTTTGAAGTAAAAAAAGTTCTGTTTAAAAAAAATTCCGCCATAATTTATAATATTGGACGCAGATGAATAAAACTGTTTGATGCTATTCGAAATAATAGTGAGCTGAGACAAAACCTTATATAAATTTAAGAGCCTTCCGAAAATGTAGTTATTACCTATTCTCTAAAAAGTTGAAGCATGTTATGATGATTTCAAGTAAAAATAAATGTAGCGATCAAACATTTCTCTTCCAGAAAGCTGGAAGAGAAATATTTGAGTATAAAATAAACATTTTGTTGGAGTGTTTTAAAAGATTATAATACAATTTTAACATATTTCTCATAATTCAGCACCTTTAAAGATTTTTGGTTATTTTAAAGGATCCCAACGTGTTTCAAACTTATTTTACAGATTTAAATTATTATTAAAACAAGGCTATGGCGAAACAAGTTTTATTTTCAGAGACCTGAACAAATTTAATGCATGCATAGACATATTATTGTATTAAAATATTTACCAATATAATTAACATTAACTGCAAATGATAGTACAAAAACACCAAGGATCCTCATTTTTTCACCAGAAGAGAAATTAATTGCTGGAATAATCAAAAATATCTTACAATATGTAAGAACTGAATTTTCTGATGCTTTGTTACAGTATAAAACATATACCACATTCCTTATCTTATGAATCAGTTATGCCTTGAGCTTGTCCTTGTGAGATATTTGTATTCTATCATTCATTAGAAGGAACAAAAAAAAATGTTGTCATCTTTATGAAGACGTCTATTAAGTGTAAATAAGATAATGAAAATTTTCTTTCAATCGTGTAGACCTAAAAATGATCACCTGATACCCCTTGGATGGGCCTACTATTAGCAAAATTATTTGATTGTCGAATAATTTTTTCAAAGCATGGAGAAAATAAGTATTTTTCAACAGTTAATTATTAATTCTTCATTAATTATGAGATCTTAATTACAGAATACTTAAGTTTTCAGTGAGTCCTGTTCCTTCCTCGTCAATTTCTTCCCTGCATAGTTACCATAGATGCTCCAATATTTCCTCTTCCCATTCAAATATTCCGCACTGTGTGTTATCTTTTCTTCCGTTATACACCACTTTTCTTTCCTCGCAATTTCATCCAACATCTTGCTTATAGTTGTCATTCCATGTTTTTCTTTTAATTCTTCATATGCTCGAGTACTATCTTGCATTTCTGTCTCTAAGCCTAAAGAACTCATATTTTTCTTGTTCCTGTCTTGTTAATTCTATGGCCCACCCTCTCCTTTCAGGTACCTCCTTATAACACTTTTTCGCTAACTCCCATTAATTTACCTTCCATAGTTTACCTCTTAACTTTAATTTCCCGTATCCTACTAGTTTACGTAATTAAACATTTTGTACCACTTGTTCTAATGATCGAAAATTAAAAAATATAATGCATCATAAGCGAATAATAATTATCGCTATTAAATATGTTCATAATGAAATAGAAAGGAAATTCTTAATCTACTTCTTAAAAAGACTGCCTAAGGGAATTTTCAAAAAGTTTAGGTACATTTATTTATTGAATACATTGTTTTATTGAATCAATCATCTTAAGAATTGTGGCTGACAATTCCTGTGTCAATTTTGTAATCGTGCCACTTTCCATGTTGATCCTCGTCCAGGTATTATTACGACCAGCATATATTCCAGCAAGAAAATTATTACTCGCTAATATTGCAAAAGCGTCACCGCTGGATGTCGATATAACAATTTGGTCTTGGGTTGTCATAGGCTCAAAGTAGTTACGTGCTATTCTCAATTTGAGTCCTTTATCAGCATGAAAAGTGTATATCTGAAGCTCAAATACTCGTTGCGGATTTGTGCGGGAAGTGAGACGAATAAATTTGAAATGCTCAAGTCCACAACCACGTTTTTCATAATAAGGAAGCCTTGTAGGTGGAACAATGCGCAAAGCAGGAGGAGTCCTACCCGAAGACGAAGATTCAACAAGATGAAACGGGGAAGCAGGAAACTCCGAAGGAGGAGTCTCCGCAGGAGGATGCTTAGCAGAAGGAGATCTGGATCTGGACATTTTAGGAAAAGAAATAGTTTCGCGACCAGGAACACCAGGAATAGGAGCACCGTTTAGTAAACACTCAAACGACGAACTTCACTCTGCAACCAAAAATATAAAATTTGTCTGAACAAACTTATAGAGTGAAATAAAAATCTATGGTTTAAAAAACAATTCTTACCTGCATTAATTATGAGTTCACACATCGAGGGTCTTCTTTGATATATGTTATTGGTGAACCAAATTTTAAATGTTTGCAAGACATAGTTACTTATACTTATCTAACGAAGTAATGTTGAAAATGTTTTTTGCATTTAAAAATATTCTATAATGCTCTAAAAATTACTTTTATGTAGTTCAAAATTAAATTTAGCAGAAGTAATATACTCTTATTTAAAATTTTGAATCACAGCGTCGAAATAAATTTTGGGAATATGCTTAAAATTTAAATAAAAATTATTTTCTCTATATTTGGTTTTATTGTAAATATCATACATAACTTCAAAGTACTTTAATTTTAGGAAACTCCTTAAATCCCCAGAATAATTAAAAGTTAACTCTGCTTATTTTGTAACTTATGTATACCTTGAGCTTATCTTCATAAGATATTCATAAATTAAAGCATTTTTTTATTGCGCATATAAAAACATCTGATTCTAAAATTAAACTTCTTTTAAGCTTTTAAAAATCTCGAGGATATATTTTTGCAAATGCCTGTTTAGATTTAAAGTAACACATTTTTTGAATAGGTGTATCATGGAACAAAATTATTAATTTGTTAAAAAATTTTGGATATAAACGATTTTGAAAATGGTTTAACAAATATCAGAGGATTTAAAAAATTTCCTGTAATTTTAGAAACATTATTTGATTTTATATATTTCTTCAGATTTCGAAAGAGCTTAAAGGAACTTTGGAACTTTGGTTGCCAGGAGAATAATTTTCCATAAAACCGAATTTTTTAATTTTTTTCGCAAACGATGTATCTCATGATGTATTCTCTAATCAGCAGAGGCAGCAGAAACTTTTGTTAAGAATAGCAAAGAGGGTTTTTCGAGAAATTATTGCTGTCACGTTTTCAAAAGAATATCAATAGAATCCGTGGCAATGTTAATTTTCATAAAATTTATTCAGTCAGAGGATTTGCGATTAGTCAGAGTCATGTTCAAGCATTTTAAAGGATATCGAAAAAGATTAAAAAATTTAAAGAGAATTTGAAGGAATTAACTATTTTAAATCATAACAGCAGACGAATTCTTCTGAGTAAAAACCAAAAAAATTTTGGTAAAAATATACTATATAAATATAAACATATACAGATATAATTATATCTTAGAATGATTAAACTTTAAAAGTATGAAGTTTCAGGTTCTTTAATTTTGAAAGATGTATATGAAGCCCTAGTTAAAATGTGCCATCGAGGTTAAGGAAACCTATTCTTGTGAATTTTCTCTGCCCTTTAGAAAATAATTTTGTACTTCTTTCCCTATTATCCTCTAATGATAATTACTATATTTCTATTAGTCAATCATCTCCTTTTTCTATTGATTGTTTTCCTTTATCTTTTCTTAATTTATCATAGTTTTTTTTACTTTATTCAAAAACGTTTTCGCTAACTCTTCTAACCTTTTCTTCTTTAGCTTTGCCTTAAATTAACATGCTCTCTGTTCTTGTACCGGCTATACTAGCGTATCAAGCAACCACATTTATCCTTTCCAATCCTTTTTTATATTTCCCTTTTTATGATTTGTATTATGTCCGTTTTGCTAGGTATATTCAAAATATTTAAACTCATTTACTTTTCATGACTTATACCTTCTTTAACCGCCAGTTTATTGCTCTGTTCCCTACCACACCTGCTATTTAAAACCTCATTGTTTATGTTTATATGCAATAAGGGGTAACACTTTTTCAACTATGTATTTCTATAGTTTCGTAATAAGGCCAACCATACCTTCTTCATCGTCTGCCAAAAACACTATATCGTCTGCTACCAGCGCATATACCTTCTGATTTTCCGTTTAAAGGTCCCTCTATCACTTTCTTTAAATCTCTTTTATTATTTTGAAGACTAATGTATTAGATAAAATTAGGCTCAAGGCTCAAATGACAAACTTATCTTACGTTGCTCATGTACCTCCACTTGTTTTTTCCATAACTCTGGCCACTCAGATCCTTTCGATACTCTGTTGGATATTATCATTGTCCATTCCTTTGGTTAATTTTTATATTTGTAGACTTCAGAACTTCTTTTACTCCTACATTCTTATAATTTTTCCTTTTTTTATTTTCTTGATTCTTCTGCTTCTGCCTTTTAATAATAATAATTTACACAGTTAGTTTTATGTCAACTACTAGCACGCTTTCCTGTTCTTTTTACTAGCGTCAACTTGAACAATTTTGTTATTTGTTTTAAAAAGAATGAAAAATGGAAAATAATTCATAGCGCAGTCTGAAAAAATTATATTCCTAATTTCTCCTCCTAAGATAGTTCTCCAACATGCACTGCCAAATTTAAATGTTTTAACGAAAGCTTTTTAATTTTTGGGCGGCAGCCAGACCCCTAAATTCGACAATGACAAACACGAATTGCAAACTAGAAACTGAAAACATTTGACTCCAAAAAGCATAATTGTTCACAATTTTATTATAAAGAAAATCGAAAAATAAATGACCTTTTTATAGTTGGGGAAGTATTGCCGACACTTCGAACGCTTAACTCAGGATCAAACATTTCAGAGACCGAACAAAATGCAAGAGCAGACCACGTGGCCAGCAGCACGCAAAACCGCTAGAGTGAGAATTAAGTCAACCCGAAATACAAATATTTACCACGAAACGTACGCACCAACTTTGTCTTCATAATTTTTCGTAAGAAATAAATACAAAAACGAGAACTTTTAAGAAGGCTAAAAAGGCCTGTGGACCGGATTTATTTCTAAGTGCAAGCTACTTGTAACATTTTGATCTGACTTTGGATTGCAAACAATTTTCTGCATAGGGATAAAATTTTTTAATAAACTATTTACAGGATTTTAGTTTACAATTTCTTTAGCCTCCTTACAAAAAAATATTTTGTGATTGGACGTCGGGAACCTACTGGAGTTTCATCGACTTCTTTTTGGGTCAATTCGGTAACCGTCCCGCTTGCCATGTTGATTTTTGCCCGTCTATTATTATCTGATACATACAGTCCAGCAAGAATATTATTACTTTCTAATATTCCAAAGATGTCACCATCGGATGTTGATATAACAATTTGTTCATGAGCTCGCATAGGCTCAAATGCATTTTGTCCTATTCTCGATCTGAGTTCCTTATTGGGAGGAAATGCGTATCTCCGAAGTTCAAATACTCGCTGCGGATTTGTGCGTGAAATAAGCCGAATAAACTTAAAATTCCTAAGTCCACACCCACGTTTCTTAAAAGACGGAAGTCTAGTTGGTGGGTCTTGGCGTCTGGCAGGAGAAGGCCTGTCTGAAAACGAGCGGCTGTCAGGATGGGACCCGGCAGTTGGAAACTCGGTAGGAGCAGCCGTGGCAGAAGGAGATGCGACAGTAGAATAATCGGCTGAAGGAAAGTTGTCATGAGGAACACCAGATACACAAAACTCGTCAGGGTGAAACCTGGCAGGATCGAACTCGGAAGGAGGAAACAACGCAGGATCATTTATAACAGGAGGAAGCCTGGCATAATCAAATCCGGCAGGATCAAACTCGGTAGGAGGAAACCCAGAAGAAGGTTGCGTGGCAGACGGAGACCTCGACCTTATCGGAGAATTATGTCCTTCTGATGAATGGGATCTTATAGAAGCGACACCATCAGGAACTGGGGTGTCATTAGTTATATACAGGAACTGTGAGCTTAACTCTGCAACAAGCAAAAAAGGCTTACATTTTTCTAAAATTCGTGAGTCAAGACCGAATGCGTTATTAGGATTCAAAACTTAATTTATTGATCCCTAAAAGGCACGTGTATAATTTACCCCGGTCTTGCGACTTATAAAAACTCATGTTTATATTCAAAAGGTTTTATTCTAGGTGTCTAAAATTCTATCTAAACATTTTTGTTTTTCTTTTGTTTTTTCCGATAACAATGCAAAATTTTGTTTTCCAAAAATAATTTTTACGTTAAGCAGTGGCTCTTTAGGAATAAGAATAACGAGATGTAGTTGATAATACTGCATTTTGCAAAAATGTCTGTAGTTGCTCCTAATTGCAGGTAATCTTGAAATTATTGTAACAAATAGAAGAAAATGAGTTTTATAAAACATTGAAATACGTTTTCCTTTATTATGCCCATAAAATATACAAGCAAATGAGAAATCTTTTGGACTGTAAAATGAATATGAGATAAAAGCCAAAAGTTTTAAAAATATAAATAAAAATCTGTATTTCAATTTTTGTTACTCACTGCGTAACCTCCAAGAGTCGCCTAAATAATTTAATGCGACTTTTAAAACATTTGACCGATTAGGCGAAGACTAGATTTTAAATTAGGTTATCATTAGGAATACTATTCGACCGGCTAATAGTATACGTTTTTTGTACATCTCAAAATACATATACATATACTCGGAAAACTTTTTTATCAATAGGCACACATTGCACTGGTAAGACAATTATAAATTTTAAATAAAAATATTTTGAAAATATAGCTAGATATGTATGAAAAGATTTTAAAAAATGTTTCTTTGAGTAATCTGGACTTAAAAACTATGCTCTAATATGCCTGTAAATATAGCTGTTACGTGGAAAATTATTTAATAGTTCATAAATTTGTTTAATAATTTCAAAAATTTTAACGGAAAGAAAAATATTTCCCAATTGATGTCATCGCTTTTTCGAAATTTGAAAGTCATCTAATATAACTCCAGGAATTCCTTTGTTTATATTTTTATTTCCTCGCTAGCTGTACTGCTAGTTGTTCCGTCCATCTAAAAGACATGGATTGTTACGAATCGCGCGCTCCAAGTTTTTCATTCACAGTTTTTTACCTATTTATTTTTTTGACAAAAGGTTTTACGGAAAACTTTCTTATAGTTTTCTGAACAACTTCTTCACAGAAAGCTTATATTCGCTTAAAATTTGCTCGATAAACGAAGCGATCGACGATTATAAGGAATTGAACTCAGGATGTTCTAGAGAACAATTTTTCATTTTGTTTAAAATAATTGTATGCACTTTTTGCTAATACCATCTTTCTAAGGATACTTTGGAGAGTATCGTATTTAAATTTCATTAAAAAATTCTAAAAACTGTAGATGTGATGACGAGCGAGATACCAAAAATTAATTACAAATCGTTTTCAGAAAAAAAATTATTATAGTTATCTCGAAAACTATAATGGATAAAACTTTTTTGTGAAAGGTAAAAAGATGCGCTATTTAATTTTCTATTTAAATGAATTCTTTGAAAATCAAAATTTTAAATTTCGATTTTTAGATGCCAGGGGTTAACCTCCATCCAACTTTACCAAGTTATGTTCCGTTCTGGAATCAGGGGCTCAATTGTGATTGATCCTCGAATATAGCGCAAAAAGTTTAATTTGTAGAACCCTGCAATTTTTGTAACGTATATGTAGATGTATAAATATATTATGATACTTACCAATAAAATTAAGAATGACCGCAAAAGATGGAACCTGAGTAAGAAAAATCTTCATGTCTTCCAGCTGAGGAGCAACTAATCACTGCATTGATAGAGAATGTAGCTAACTCTGTAATTGATGATTATTTTGGTGCTTCATTACAGTACAAAACATACGCAATATTCCTTATCTGATGAATCATTTGTTCCTCAAGCTTGGCTTTATGAGATATTTGTATTTCATTATTCAGCATGATGTCATATTTCCTCACTCATATGTTAGATTTCAAAAAGATGATGAAAACTATAAGTTTTGTCGTCGTAAAAATAATCCCATAATACCCTCGTAGATTGGGGTATTATAAGTAATTATTTTTCAATAATATGTTAAATAATTTGGTCATATCCATAGACGACCAATGAATCTTTAGATTAGGTATCTCATAACAAAATAATAAAAGCTTCGTTTAAAAATATTTGTTTTTAGAAAAACTTTGTCGTTACAAATAAAGTAAGTTTGGTAACTTTAAACTTAGTTTTTTAATTAATATCCTGCTTTCTTTTTATCTTTATTTTTACTTTCTCTTGACAACCTTCTTAACCTATTGATCCGTCATCTTTTTCCTCAACTCTTCATCAAGCATTTTTTTAAATTCCTTTTTCTCTTCTTCACATTACTTTAACCATCCACTTCTACCTTGTTCTTCGCTAACTTATTTTTTGTGGATTATCATAATTCTTATTTATTTTTTTATTTAAAATTGTTCCCTTTACTTATCTTTCGGACCATTCTCTACTTTTTCTCTTATGATCCCTACCCCATCACCTCCTGTAAAATTTTGCCCATGAAAATCAGATAGGTTAAAAATAGACAAATTTGACCTTGCTTAACTCACCAACAATACTTAAAATAAAAAATGCTCTCTTGTAATTAAAAAATTTTTAATAAGGAAGATGCTTCTTTTAACTGAATAAAAATATTGGAAATCAAGAAAGTTCCTTTTACACTACAGACAACATTTTTGTTCTTTTAAATTACCTTCCTTTTATTTGAAGACAATGGTGAAAATTAAAGTTTTAAATTCCTTGAAATCCTTCTTTTAATTCAGAATAAAGTTTTAGAACAAAATATTTTAAAAATTGAGAATTGTAAAATGGAACAAGAGAAGGAGAAAAATCTTAAATTAGCTTCTACAAAATATTAAAAATTTATCTAATTTGAATTTAAAATGCAATGTAGTAAAATTATTTAATGGCATAGGTTATAATTTTAGATTCTTCATTTTATTAGTTGTTTACATGTTTGGAAAAATCAGCTCTGAAATAAGATAAGCAGGTTGCAGAAATATTCATTTTAGATTATATAAATTTTAGACTATTATAAGTTATTGCATTCCAATTGGCACTTTTTCTTTAGAATATAATCAGTTTATTTAAAAATAATGTAATTTAAAATATAATTTAAACAAAAAAGTAAAAAAGAAATTCTTGTAGCAATTCTTTGTCAGTGAAATCAGCAATTGTTTGTTTGAGGAGAGTCGCATTTTCCGTAATGTGCGAATCTGACCACTGTAATAATTATAGATATTTATCATTATTTAAAAAAATCAGAAGAAAACCTAAATATTATTTAAACTATACTATGTTAATAATTTTTTATTTCTTTTCTAACTGTATTGTCCACCCGATATGCAATAAGTACACATTAAAGTGATTAGAAATTAAAAGTCTAAGGAATATTATTTATTTGAAGTTGCAAACAACTGACAACTGTAATTATCTGACAACAAATAATTTGCGCCTGTCTCGGAACATAAATTATTTGACTCTCGATAATTAAAGTTTTCAATTGTTTGCAGAATTTTTATTTGACTTTCGATTAATTATATTTCAGGGATTTATTGTGTTTTAATTATCTGTACACTTAAAGAAAAAATTTAATTGTTTAACTTATCTAGAATCTTTTAAGGTTCTGGAAATTCATTTATTCTCTATTCTCGTAGGAGTTCTTTAGCTCAACATGTTCCCTCAAAACAATTTTCTTAATTAACTTAATGCCTCTAAATTGAGTGAATTCTGTAAATGAGTAGATTTTTTTACTGAATTTGTTTAATTTATAAAATACATATTATTTTCTAAATAATGCAAATGCAATGAATTTCTGTCACTTACGGAATTCCTTAAATCCGATGAATACTTTGAACTAATAAAACTTATCTATTTCAATAAATCCCTTCAATGTATTATAATCCCACTTAATAACTATGATTAATTAAATTTTTTGAATTTGGCAAAATTTTTGATTCACTAAATTTCTTGAATTCTTTGAATTCATTAAGTCTCTTATATCCTCTAAATTCCTTAAATTCTTTGATTTCCTTTAATTTTCTGAAGTCTTTAAGTTATCTGGATTCATTGAATACATTGAGTTGCTTGAGTTCGCTAAACTCTTTCCATTAATAGAATTCCTTAAATTCAATAAATTTCTCAAATTCAATATTTAAATTTTTTTGAAATTATTGAATCACAAGAACTTGAACATAAGGAGAGAAATTTAAAGCGTTTAACGAAATTCGAGTTATTCACAGAATTGAGAGGAATTTAAATGTATCAGGGAATTTTAAAAATTTTAAGGAATTTAAAATTTATGAATACAAAAGTATTATTCACTAAACATGTGTTTCGAATAACTTAATGTAGATTATTATTTTTAATTGTAAATGTTATTTTTTTTTTTTGTCCTAGTATCAGACCAAACATGTTGCAATCACATTGTCATTGTCAGGAACGAAAACTAATATGTAAAAATAAGATTTATAAATAATAATTTTCTTTTTCAAATTTAGTGATTAAAATTTTTTTTAAATCTCCAATTCTAAGAAGAGCTTAAAAATAAGCGCTTCTTTTCTAGTGCAATTTCTCATTTTTCAAACGCTTTTCTTTCCCACCCGAGCAACAATACCAATATGGATCTGATCGGGGCTAGATCGGGCAGAATCCGGCCCAAATCGGGCTATCTAGATGAAGCCAGACTCGAAATGAAACGCGATACCCGATCGGGGCCCAAGTTCAGTGCGTATAGATAACCCACACTGGCCCCGGTCTGGCCCTGCTTAAGCCCACATTAATTTATTCTTATTATTCCAAATTAAAAGGGATTTTTAAATAAAAAAATATTAAAATGGCATACATTACCTTTCCAAGTGAAATTTGAGAATTGTGTGTGTGCCAAGAAAGTCAAGTTTCAACAAAATGCATAAAAAGGTAATCAAAAAAGCTAAATTTTTTAGATAAAATTTTTTTTTTGTTGTAAAAGAAAAACAACATTTACGAAAGTAGAAGTTTGTTTCTTAACAAAAATTAAGACTTTTTAAATAGAATACATGAATATTTAATCAAATAATTAAATATTCTACCTAATTTATTTTAAACTAAGAAGATTAATTCTCTACCCATGTAGTGAAATATTCACCAAATGAAAGAACTAAAAAATATTTTTTAGCCATATAGGTGAATTTTTAATTAAAAATATCATTTTTTCACTAAAAGTAGAATGGTCGCATTTTCAACAAAATAATTGAATTCCAAAAATAGGAAAGGATTCACCATTGAATTTTCAACTAAAACAGATACCTATCCCATCCCATCCCACCCCATCCCATCC